>MU192653.1:1644-28011 GCA_016904865.1 Pissodes strobi | reverse complement strand
CCGATGATGACTTAGGCCGAAAGCGCTCTGTTACGCTATTTTAGGAACCCTTTTTGTATTAAAAGTTTTGCATGGAATACATTTAGTATGTTTCGTACATGTACACAGCCTTTACTCTTCATTTAATTAAAATACAATTTTAGAGGGCTGTTCTATATTTTATAAGTTGTTTATAATGTTGGTTGGAGATAAATAAATTACAAGAATCATATGGAACATTTCAGTGGCGGCTCGTGATTTTTAGACTTGGTAAGGTGATTTATTAGGAATACGTAAGATTGAAAAAAGTGCTGGGAGACAATTTTGAGATCTCATCTCGAAAAACATTTTTCGGCCCAGTCGGACTTCTACCTCGGAACCTATCGGCGCCGGCGATAGGTTCTGGCCATGGTCGAATTCGAACTATAGGGGCGTTTCAAACATCCCTAACTCTAATTTAAACTCTTAATTTCCTACCGATTGAAAATTAGGTTTTTAGGTCACCTAGGCGGTCGAAAATAACGTTAGAAGCCGGCTTTTTGCCAAAATGCTTCTAAATTAATAGAAACATACATTTCGAAGCGTTTTCCTTCGACACGACGCGACGGGCAAATAACATTAGTTTTCGGTTTCTGGCAACTGCGACCCTGGAACTCAAATCAGGAGCCACCTACGAAAAATCGAGGAAATTATTTTTTGCATCTTCTCCTGGAATATAACTCGGAGCCTATACCTCTCATTTGTTATTCCGATTTTTAACCTCAAAAAATAGAAATATTTTTCTTCCAAAGTTTTCCACCAATTTCTCTGACAAGAGCGTTTGGAGGAAATATGGCCGCTTCTTAATTCGATCTAATTCCCAACAGTGCGAAAGATTCGGCGATATTATACGGACGCTTCAGAAAACATTAAACCTGTAAATAGGTAGATAGATAGATACATGTTTATTTATTTCATTAAGCAACAACATACCCCTCAGATTATTTGTTGTTCCGATCTTTAATCTCAAAAAAAGAAACAATTTTTTTCCAAAGCTTTCCACCTGTTTCCCTGAGAAGAGCTTTTGGAGGAAATGTGTCCGCTTCTTAGTTCGATCTAATTCCCAACAGTGCGAAAGATTCGTGATTCGTCGATATTATACGGACGCTTCAGAAAACATTACATTTGTAATGTACTGGTCATCCTGACCAGTACAAGGTTACAGTTGGTCCGCCATTAGGTACCTCCGACCACAAACTTATTACAACGGTTTGTGAATTGCCACTCATACAGAAGGATCCACCATTGCCTCGCAAAATCTGGCATTACAATTCTGCAAACTGGGACGATCTAAGGCAGTTCTACCTAGATTTTCCTTGGCTCGACGTCTGCTTCGCCACTGACGACCCTGCGAAGAGATCATGCAAGTAATCTCCTCAGGAATGGAAGCATATATCCCAAATTCCATCAAGTTACCATCAAAAGGGAAGCCCTGGTTCGACAAAAGATGCGAAAGAGCTGTAGGAAGGAAACAGCAAGCCTATAAGTACTGGCAGCAAAATCAGACCGCTGTAAATCGCAAGTATTTTATCGATGCGAGAAACGAGTGCAAGCGTGTGATCGACGAAACTAAGGACAAACACAATCAACGGATCCGGAATAAACTTTTGCAATGCCCCAGTGGTTCCAGGAATTTCTGGTCGGTAGCAAAGGCAGTAAGTAACAACTTTACAAAAACGTCTCTCCCACCTTTGACGGACGAACGTGGCATCACGGCGACTACAGCAAAGGAAAAAGCAAACATGCTCGCCAAAATGTTTTCATCGCACTCTACCTTAGACGTGCCCCAAGGCAGGACTCTCCCCAGTCTACCGAACATCAACACCACCATGGCAGAAGTCAAGTTTTCTCATCGTGATATTCGCAAAATCCTTAAAGAACTAGATACGCAAAAGGCATCAGGACCGGACGGAATACCTGCCATCGTGCTAAAGAACTGCGCCAACGAACTAACACCCGTTTTTTCCAGGCTTTTTTCTCTTTATTACAGAAAAGGGATTTACCCATCCTCTTGGAAAGTCGCTCGAGTGCAACCTGTTCCAAAAAAAGGCAAGAAAACCACGCCCTCAAACTATCGCCCAATTGCCTTGCTTCCAATAATCTCCAAAGTCATGGAACGTGTAGTAAACCAGCAACTACTCAAGTACCTCGAGAGCAACAGAATAATCAGCGATAATCAATACGGCTTTCGCAAAGAGAGATCGACAGGAGATATATTGGCCTATGTCACTCATATATGGAGTAGGGCAATTAAAAACTACGGAGAGCCTCGATTGCGTTGGACATTTCAAAGGCATTCGACAGAGTTTGGCATGACGGACTGCTCAACAAACTGCCGTCCTTGGGACTGCCCGCTTCTCTCTGCAGCTGGCTGGCCAGTTTCCTTAAGAACCGATCCCTACACGTTGCAGTCGATGGACACATCTCGGACACATTCACCATCAACGCGGGCGTGCCTCAGGGCGCAATACTTTCACCAACTCTGTTCCTCATCTATATTAATGACCTGCTGATCGAAACGAATAATCCTGTTTACAGTTTTGCAGACGACAGTACCCTTGTCTCCCACTTTGGATCAGAAAGACCCTTACCGGCGACTGAGACTCATCACCGCAGACAGGAGCAGATTACAGCAATTAATCAAGACCTGGAGAAAGTTCAAACTTGGGGCGACCGAAATTTGGTCCAGTTCAATGCAGCAAAGACCCAAGCAGCAACGTTTACTAGGAGGGCCAATACAGCGGGCCCTGACATCATTATGGCAGGATCGACCATTCCTTCATCCTCGTCAATCGGGCTGCTGTGTGTCTCGGTCAACAGCAATATGTCATGGCATGACCATGTTGCTAACATCGCAAAATCAGCCTCCCAGAAGCTTGGTGCGCTGTTTCGCAACAAAAAGCTCTATACACCGCAGCAGTTGCTCTTGCTGTACAAAGCGCAAATAAGACCGTGCTTAGAATATTGCTCACATATCTGGGGTGCCGCACCAAAGCATACCCTAAAGCTGCTGGATTCCATTCAGAAGAGGGCTGTGCGTCTCGTCGGCGATCCGGAGTTGAACCGGAATCTGGATAGTCTGGAACATCGCAGACATGTGGCCGAGATGTCTCTGTTTTACATATACTTTCACGGCAGATGTTCTCAGGACTTGGCCCGCATAATCCCGCCCTTGGCAACTCCTGTCAGACAGTCCCGACAGACGGCAGGAGCGCACCAGTTCGTCGTACAACTAGAAACATCTAGAACATCGCTTTACCAGAACTCCTTTGTCTGGCGCACTGCATCAATGTGGAACAACTCACTTCCAGGACATCTGTTTCCCACAAATTACAACCTACAAATATTCAAGAACCGTGTCAATCAACATCTTCGCACACACACCGCTCGTCGAGCGCCATAGGATCTCCCTTTAGTGTGTGTGCCACTGCCATAAAAAAAATTGTAAATAGGTAGATAGATAGATACACGTTTATTTACTTCATTACGCTGCAACACGTTTTTCTTCTTGAAGTTAAAAGTTGAGATTTTTAATTAAAAGGAAACCTAGCCCCGGAGAGTCGTATTGCAAATGCCCGGCCTCGATAGTGGGGTCGTTCGAGCGCCACCAGTTCTGTCCAACTAAACTGAAAAAGCTCCGCGTGTGTTGTGCAGGGTGGCTAGGCCCGCTTATTAAATTAAAAAGGCACTTAATCTCAACTAAACAAGAAAACACAATCTAAAATTTAAGGAACAATATATTTGCTACTAAGTTCTTTTTTTTTTGAAAACACAGCAACAATCGAAGCTTAAAGACAAAGGAATGTCAAATGACTATTAAAGTAATTGATAAAATAAACATAGTACAATATGGAGATTGCACGGAGACCAATTCTGTTGTTTATTTATACTCGGTACTGTATGCCTTACAACTAAATGCTCTGAATACTACAAATCAAAGTGATCACTTTGATGTTAACTAAGCTAATTACATCTGGGTATGCGTGCGCTAATAGCTGCACCAAGTCTAAATGTAGCAATGACCGGCCACAATAAATCAAATGACTCGATAAATTAATAAAAGGAATAAAATTAGAATAACACTATTGAAAGCTTGGCTGTCAATGCTTGACTTATATTACAAAGAAAGAAAATTCAGAGCGGTTATATTACTCGATAAAGCCTGTCAATGCTTGACTTATATTAAAAAGAGAGAAAATTAAGAGCGATTATATTAAACTTATAAACAAAGAATGAAAGATAAAGCTTCTGTACGATACCCAAATCCGGTCGTCGAACTCTGGTGGAGGCGCCGGGTACCTATAGATAGCTCAGGTACTGCTATTCAATGGCCCCGAGGGAAAGAACTAGCCGAGGACTCGATAGCTCGGTGTCAAGATTGGCTGATAATTGAACTGGGGCCCACTGATTGAAGTTGTGGCCCGCTAGTAAAACTTGTAGCCTGCTAGCAAAAGTGGTAGCCTGGTTGTAAAAGGTGGTAGCCTGCTGGTAAAGCCCTGAAATAACCCAGTGCGCATTAGACAAAAGCCCCTTTAATAAAAAAAACAAAGCCCCCCTTTGCATAAATATATTTTCTTTATAAAACAAATTCCCCCAGAAAAAACATGAACTTGCAATGACCATCAGCAAATAAAAGAAATACCAAGGTACAGACAACTTGAATATAAAAAAAGATAGGTATGAATCACTCCTAAAAGAAAATATAAACTTCCCCATACGATCAAAATTAAGATAACATATGGGACGCAAAGCAAATGGCAGACTATTCCAAAAAGGTTAACACAGATAAAGCAATTAAATAATTAATTTAGGCAAAAAAACTGTAGCAATAATTACTTCGTTAGGGTGTGAGGGCTATGGGAGATTTGACGGTCTCGGTCTTATATGACGAACGTGGAAAGCCTCTAGAAATAAGGAAAAAACCATTAGTGTCATGGCGTCGTCCGCGTGCTTCACAGGCAATAGGGAAAAAAATAATTCCAGAGAAAATGCTTACCTAGTACAGTATTTAGATCCCGAAAAATCGGTCGTGTCAACACACCAAGAGATACCACAATATATCCCCAAAGAAAAGGGTCAAATTAAATCACAAACTAAATGTGGAGTCTCTATATGACTGCACTAGCAAACCTTCTTCTCGCCTTGAAAGGTAATATTAGAAGAACTCTCGATTGGTTTCCGTCAATTTGCCTTTTTCCTTCTACGAGATTAAAAAAAGCTACGTCCGAACAGCAAATAGTAATGGGCTGAAACATGCCAAGTGATTTCGATACAAGGAATAATTCTAAGATAATAAACGACTTAGTTCTCGTTTATTATGATGGTAAACGACAGCGGAAGCCACAATTAATGAGCCAAAATTAAAATTTTCAAGAAATGCTAGGAAATAGTCCTATGAAAATGATAAACCTCTAAAAATCTAAATCGAGAGCGAGAATCACGAGAGGATAGCCCATCCCTATTGCTCGGGACGAACAAGCGAACATTACATAAACAGCAGCCTGCCGTGTGAAGAGATAAATATATTTAAAAGCAGAGGTCCCAAAATCATCTAACGATCTCAGAAATGATAGGCCGGTAATTGGAATCTGGCAACCAAGGGGTTCCCAAAAAGTTATGAAATATTCAAACCGACAATAAAATATGAATCGACGAGTTTAATGCATCGTACAGGCGGGTTTTATTAACAGAATTCTTAAAAATATAAATCGGTTTGCTGGCCGTTCTACAGTAATGTAATATAAATCAAGCGAAGCTATCCTAATAACAATGTGCTTCGCTTATCAACTAAAATAAATATAGCCACAACGTGTTATAAATGCTAATACAAATACATTGTTAACCCATACTTAGAATAGAGTTAATTTACATTAAGAAAGGCGCCAATTTCAAGCGTATTGTCAGCAAATCGAATCAATAAATTTAGAATTGATAAACCGATGAGTGCAAATACAGGATTTTTTTCCTAAATGCGGCGCGGCCTATAAATGAAATTTGAAAATATTTGACACTGGCAAAATCGGCCTGTTACGAAACAACAACAGTCACAAAAAAAACAATACGGTCGAGACTTTTTACATAAAGAAACTAATAATAAATATGACACAATACGCTATAAATACATACAGAACCATTGCGTGCATATTCCGCCCAATGTCTGGTAGCATTTTCGGTAAGTACAGGGTGGCTCGAATTCGTGTCTATGTATGGGTAACTCGAAAACCGTAAGAGATACAGTGTCAGTCAAATTAAGGCAAAATTGCGCATTTACGTGCCTAACAATATGCCATTTAGAAAGTTTTAAAATTCCGAGTATTTACGGAGATATCCGGAAAAAACCGAAATTTTGAAAAATCGTTTTATTTTTTTCCTGGGCTTATTTAAAAACGGATTTCAAATCTAATTGCATTTTTGCATTGCCACTTTTTCCGCTCTATTCAATGATGATATCCAGTTTGAAATCGGAGGTTTCGTCTTCAAGGGATCATCATCAACTTTCGTTTTTTAAATACGAACTTTAACTTTTTTATTGTTTTTCAGATGGTATTGGCGTTATTAATATGAGGATGTGTTTATTTTTTTATTTTTTTATTTTTTATTATTTTTATTTTATATATTTTGCTTTGGCGTGATTTTAAATAATTTAAGGTAGGTACTTTTGAAATTTTCAAACTCTATCAAAATATTTTATTTGTTTTTTTTATTATGTGGAAAATTGTAGCCCATATTAAAAATACAAAATAGTAATATTATTTTTCGAGAATATGGCCATGAACTATTACTCAAACAAGTTGCTTTATGCAAAGATAAGATATTTTCAACTTTTAACCAATTAAAAAATTTATTTAATAGAGAACATCAACAATTTATAACACATCAAAGTACCTATAGTATCACATAGTATGATTATAAATTGTTGATGTTCTCTATTAAATACATTTTTTAATTGGTTAAAAGTTGAGAATATTTTATCTTTGCAGTAAGCAACTTGTTTGAGTTATAGTTTATGGCCATATTCTCGTAAGAAATAATTTAACTATTTTGTTATTTTTAATACACTCCAATTTTCCACTTAATTTAAAAAAACAAAATAAAATATTTTTATAAAATATAAAAATTTTAAAAGTACCTACCTTGAATTATTTAAAATTACGCCAAAGCAAAATATATAATTAAAAAAATAATAAAAAAAAATAAAAAAAAATACAAACACATAATCATATTAATAACGCCAATACCATCTGGAAAACGATAAAAAAAATTAAAGTTAGTATTTAAAAAAAGAAAGTTGATGATGATCCCTTGAAGACGAAACGTCGGATTTTAAACTGGATACCATCATTGGATAGAGCGGAAAAAGTGGCAAAGCGAAAGTACAATTTAATTTCAAATCCGTTTTTAAATAAGCCCAGGAAAAAAATAAAACGATATTTCAAAATTTCGGTTTTTTCCGGATATCTCCGGAAATACCCGGAATTTTAAGACTTTCTAAACGGCATATTGTTAGGCACCTAAATGCGCAATTTTGCCTTAATTTGACCGACACTGTATCTCTTACGGTTTTCGAGTTCCCCATACATAGACACGAATTCGAGCCACCCTGTACATTCAAAAGATTTGTTCATGTTGTAATTGTTAATTTTCTTACGCGCTTCCAAATTTTCATTTCTGTCGTGTGTTCTTAAGCCACAACGTTTTTTAAAAAAATATTTTAAATACTTTGTATGCAACTTAAATTCAATATATAAATAAATTCATCTTAAAGTTTGTCTTATGATATAACACTACTGATAGTGTCATCTAAGGTGCTGCAAGTGTGCAATAATCACAACCGCGAACTAAAATCGTGGATGTATTGGAGATAGTCAGTATTTCGAAACCTTGGATTTGGATGTCGTGGAATCGTTACTTCTTTCATGTTTGCATTGTGAATATTTTTCTTTTCAATTGCACTAATGAACTTTTCAGTTTTCTTGTTTGATCTATCTGTTGACCACAGTCAAACTATTTATTCGTTCTTCGATACAGAAGAACTTATTAGCTGACAGAGATATGTTTCATGGTCCGTAAATAGTTACATTTGAAAATAAGTAGGTGGGCAAGCTAATTGATAATAATTATGGTCCCAGATATCGGTCATTTGATCCTGAAACCAAGTAGATTCTGCATTTTAAGCCATTCCGCACAGATTTATATACTTTTGTAGATCTATTTATTATGTACTAATTTTTGGAGAATTTATTTCTGGATAGATGATTTTTAAGGGCACTTTGACTTTAGAATATTTAAAAATAAATATGATATTCTGAAAAAATATTATAGTTAATGTTAATATTTCAAAAGCATTTTTACGCAAATTTATGTTTTTTAGGTTTGTCATCTCACGCTACCGAAGTTTCTTCAAATTTCATGAGAATTGACATATGGATGAAATCTTATACTTTAATGAAGATAATGTTGTTTGTTTTTTTCTACAGTAGATAATTATGTTGGCAAATTTTTAGTAATACATATTCTATTGTACATGTATGAATAACTTCAATAAAACGATATTGTTATATGTTTCAATGTCGTTTTTCTTTTTTGTATGTAGCAATAATTAAAACGTAATCATTTGAGGCTTTTTGATGTAATTTGCATATAGCTTTAATTGATGTTCTGTCTATTTTATCTAATGTTTTTTTATTATTATTTTAGACTTCTAAATAAACCTACATATGAGTTACTACAGCTACAACGAACTGAAACTGGTCGGGTATGTATTACTATTTACACTACATTTAATTTAATCTTTATAGGTCTTGGTCATCAAATTTATCCAACTGAAAGGTCACTAAAAATTTAATCTGTAATAAGTGTCGAACATCTCGAGATGACAGGTATAATGCTTAGTTAGGCTCTTGCTTATTTAGTATAACGGATGATCACTCACCACTCTCGTCCTGTAATATTACTGCAAAATAGCGTACAGGGTGGCCAACTAAGAATGCGAGGTACTGTATCTGGGAAACTATCCATCGTAGAGACTTGCGGCAAAAAATGTAATTACTAAAACGGTCAAGAGAAAAACCTGGAAAATATTTTCAAGTTTCTAAAATGACCACTAGGGGGCGTAACTGCAATCTTGAATCTAAAAAAGGGATGTATCTGTGAATTCCGCTATATTAACCTAATAAAAAAATTCCACATATTTGAAGTTGAGGATAATGTAAAACTTTTTTGTTTAATGCTTTTTGCTGTATTTCTAAAAATAAAGTGGTGGGGGGGTATTCAAAGTTTTTTTTTTAAATAACACCCTGTATCTGCGAAACGGCTAAGCCGATTTTAACAAACTTGGGTTAGTTCAAAGGAGCTATTCTTGGGCTACAAATGTTGTATTATTTAAAGTTTCGTTAGTTTCACATGTCGCCGCTAGAGGGCTAATTTCGACATTCCGACATAAATAGTTAATTTTCTCAAAGAAATTAAATGCATTGATATAATTTTTTTTTTACTATATTTATCTCGAATTTTCTCTTTTATAAAAGTTGTGACCCTGAAAAGGACCGATTTAAAAAAGAAGGTTCTTAGTGCCCTCGCAAATGCTCGAAATGCTGACCATCACGCTCTATGCAATGCTGAAGCCTCTCATGGGTAGACAAAACTGCAGTTTCAATTTCGGCTCTCGGTATGGGTCGTATTGCAGTACGAATCCGGTTTTTCAAATCTTCTCTGGTCGTCGGTTGAGTCTGGAACACGATGTCCTTTAACCGCCCCCATAAATAAAAATCCAGACAAGTTAAGTCTGGTGATCGCGGAGGCCATGGAAACAGACTTCCTCTTCCAATCCACCGCTGTTGAAATACTGCATCGATATGCTCTCGCACATTAATAGCAAAATGTGCTGGGCAACCATCCAACTGCAAAAACAAGTTTTGCCTCGTTTCCAGAGGCACATCTTCCAACAACAACGGTAATTGATTGGCCAAAAATTCAAGAAAGACATTGCCATTTAGGGGTTGCTCGAAAAATTATGGCCCAATAATTTTGCCTTCCAGTACGCCACACCACACATTTAAACTCCAACGTCCTTGGTGCTGAACTTCACGCATCCAATGCGGATTTTCTGCAGACCAATAGTGCATATTGTGCAGATTGACTCTCCCATCACTATTAAAAGTGGCTTCATCGGTCCAAAGAATTTGAAATAAAAATTCTCTATTTTCGCGTATCATCCCTAACATCCAATGGCAATAGTCCAACCTGCGATCAAAATCTTCCTCATTCAAAGCCTGATGTAGAACTACATGATATGGATGTATTCTAAAAGTAATTAAAAAAAAAGTTTCAACAAATACCTATATTGTGATAGCCATTAGAACTTACCTATGGTCCTTCAAGATATTTTGAACCGTTGTTCGTGCTATGTTCAACTCAAGCGATAACGCTCTTGTGCTAACATGAGGATTTCCTTAAATATACCCCAGTACGTAGTTGATATTTTCTGGTGTTCTTCCAATTTTTTGCCGTTGAAACGCAGGCCGAAAACTACCATTGGCTCGCCACTAATCGGGGAAAAACTCTCACATCGGACGTCGATTTGGATAACGGACCGCGTAAACTCTTTTAGCTACTGCGGCATTTTGAAAACATTCAAAATAAACCGCAAGCATATCAACAGCTTCATTATTCGTGAAACGCATTTTGTAAACACAAAAATTGCTCAAAATAAAGCGAAACTATTGACAATTTGAGGAAGAATTATTTATATTTTCATTTGTTTTCTTTCCATGGGCTGCTCCTATTAATTGTCTACCCTTGAGAGACTTCAGCAATGCATAGAGCGTGATGGTCAGCATTTCGAGCATTTGCGGGGGCACTAAGAACCGTCCTTTTTTAAATCGGTCCTTTTCAGGGCCACAACTTTTATAAAAGAGAAAATTCGAGAGAAATATAGTAAAAAAAAAATTAAGGGATTTTCGTAAGTAATAAATTTTTTTGCCTATATTTTGGGTTAGGAACAAGATATCGAGATGCGGCTTTCGCGAGCTTGTTTAGCCATTATTTAGCTACTTTTTCATGGGAAAAAAATCATATCAATGCATTTAATTTTTTTGAGAAAATTAACCATTTCTGTCGGAATGTCGAAAATAGCCCTCTAGCGGCGACATGTGAAACTAACGAAACTTTAAATAATATAACATTTGTAGCCCAAGAATAGCTCCTTTGAACTAACCCAAGTTTGTTAAAATCGGCTTAGTCGTTTCGCAGATACAGGGTGTTATTTAAAAAAAACTTTGAATACCCCCCACCACTTTATTTTTAGAGATACAGCAAAAAGCATTAAACAAAAAAGTTTTACATTATCCTCAACTTCAAATATGTGGAAGTTTTTTATTAGGTTAATATAGCGGAATTCACAGAAACATCACTTTTTAGATTCAAGATTGCAGTTACGCCCCATAGTGGTCATTTTAGAAACTTGAAAATATTTTCCAGGTTTTTCTCTTGACCGTCTTAGTAATTACATTTTTTGCCGCAAGTCTCTACGATGGATAGTTTCCCAGATACAGTACCTCGCATTCTTAGTTGGCCACCCTGTACAGTTTTGTTAGTGCCCCTTATTAGTTAGTTGTATTCATTTAGTCTTTGCTATCTTCTGATGAAACGATATATTAGCGAAACATGCAGATTTTAAATTTAAGAATAGTAGAAATATCAAGTAAAATTCCATTTTCCAATAGTAAATTGTGTGCGAAGTAATTTTTGAAGTGAAACTTCTTTACGCACGGTAGGGTAAGTTCGTCTCATGCGATTTTTTATGTAACGAAAACATACAACGCTATGTAGTCGAGTTAGTTAGTAGTAGGGATCAAATGAGCCGTGAGCGCACTGAGCGCGCTTCTCTGCAATGCAATGACACAACAGGCAGCCAGCAGCCAGTCTGAGCTAGTTAGCCCAGCGACCACGTTATATACAGTGGTATAATTTATATTTCATATTTTAGTTATCATAAGCCTATTGTTTCTGTAGTGAAATTTGGGCGTCAATTTGTAATGATATATTTAGTTGGGCGCTAATTTGTAGCGAAAGTTAATTTATCTAATTAAGTATCTGCACCAATTTATAACGAAATACTAGTTGTTTAAATGCATGAGACTCGCTTTTATTTTCCTCGGGCGTCGGTCGACGTTCTAATATTAGCAGTGATTTTTTTGTGTATTGTGGGCGCCAGAGTTCCTAGAGACAATGCGAACTGAATATGAATACTTAGATATAAATAAATATCAGAAATTTGCCCTTATAATTCGTGTCTCACAGTCCTCTATCTTGCGATAAATTAAAGAAATAAATTTCAAAACAACAATATATTAATTATACAATTAAATTACAAATACGCTTGATGGTATCATGTGTTGAGTTTATCGATATAATTAATTTGCAAATATAATTATTTGGAATGAAGTTTAGTAACGAAAATTAAAATTATTGTAAAGGATTAAAAAATTTAATTATGACGGATAAAAAATTGAATATAGTTGGTCTTTACAATACGTTTATCTTCTGACTGACTGATACTTAACTTGGTTCAGTTACTCTGTAACCATGCAATCGTATTGCGACCTCTACTGGAATCGAGGACTTATTGGTCTGGTACAGCGACGTGTTTCCTTGCTCAGTCGTGTAGTCAAGTAGATTTACAACATGTAAGGAGAAATAAACAAGTCTTAGACCAATGTATACTGCTAATTAAATAATATTCAGGGAAATATCATGTGAACATCAGTGACACTGTTAAACACATGAGGAAGTAATCAACAATTTGAAAATTTACTGGTTAAAGCAAATATAATCAGAAATTTGAGCTTGATAAACTTGAATTACAATGTTAAGTTGAGCAAAAATTATATATACTGTTACTCAAGATATCCTTTTCTTTACTTTAAAACATGAAATTCTAAAGAAAATAATGACAGAAATTTAAAATTCAAAAGAAATTAATGGAATAACGTTCCAAAACGGTGACTCGGTAAATCTAAATAAAAGATAACTTGAATTTGATAATAAATAGAAAAATAGGGGTACAACCTCTAATAAGGAGTCTTATAACTCAAAATAACTAATGGCTGTTACTTTTTTATTTTGGCCCTTGGCACATAAACGATAATAGATTGTAATTACGCCTCAATTTAATTAAAGATAAAAATAAGATAATCACTATCTCGCATCGAGATAGAAATTTAGATAAAAGATAAAAAACCAGATAAATTTACATATGTGAGATTAACCTCTCATAAATGCAAAGAATGTCGGTACAGCAGTGTTGAGACGAGACAGGGCGAGTGCTAATAATTATATACTTGATGTAGCAAATAAAGTGAAAATTTAATTAAAAAAGCCTGAAGAGAAAAAATATTAAAACCAGCAATACTATGAGGGAAAATTCGGAGAAATTCTAACGAAAATTCAATTTACTACCTTTGCAGGAATGTATACAATTTACTCCAAGGATTCACCCAAATAATACTGTTCAATTTGAATGCAAATACGTAAAATAATGTGCGTGACCACTAAACGATGAAATAATTACGTTCTCCGTAAATTTGGACTAATCCTCTTTCAAATTACATGAATTTGATTAATGAGAGACGCAAATATTCACCAATAAATCGGTATTCTTACCCAACGGTCACGACAATAATTAAAAATTATTGAAGATATAAGCTAATAAAAAATGGAATATAACAATGCTAAATTCTTCCTTCAGTCGAATAAGACTAAACGAATCCTAAACAAATATTAATTATGTATTTAAAAATGAAAGAATTAGTTAATTATATTGCAAGATGAATTAAATATTCAAGATTAATATTCAGCACTCACCCGTCAAGCGTCTCGACAATAAACGACCTCGCCTTCAAAATTTAAGACGTTCGACAAATTATGCTTGTGATTACTACTATAAATCACGCAGCGTCAAGCTATAGAAATACCCAATATTAAATATAACAATCTATAGTAAATTAAATTCATGAATTGTAGGTATGAAATAGCGTACTGCGCTTCCTAAAACAGCTAATCACACGAAATAAACCCATTCGTGAATAGATGTCACTGGCAACTTAAATATTAAATACCGAGAATCATTTGCCAATGAACCGAAGTTTTAGTGGAGCGGAATAAGCATATGTATGTATGTATGTAGCACAATTGTTCCTGTGCAGAAGGTCGTCAATACTATAAATGCAAATGAGTTTCGTCCAATAAATACATTACCCCCTATCGAAAAAGTTATTGAAATGGCAGTATGTGACCAAATTTTAAAGCATATCTCAGAAAATGAAATTTTAATAAATAACCAATTTGGGTTCCGTCGTGGACACTCATACGAATCTGCTCTTCAATTAACACTTTGTAAAATTAAAACTGATCTTGATGATAGCAAATATGTGGTGGGCGTTTGAAACTTTAGATAGAAGTATTTTGCTGTCTAAACTTAGAAATTATGGTATTGTAGGTAATGTTTTTGAATGGTTTGTGGATTATCTGTGTAACAGAAGGCAGAAAGTCAGATTTAATGGAAGGGTTTCTGGGGAAATAAGCAATAACATGGGAGTACCACAGGAAAGTGTATTGGGGCCTCTGCTTTTTATTTTGTATATCAATGATATATGTATGCTTGTGAATTGTGAATTCATTAACCTTTTTGCTGATGACACCTTTTTGGCATGTAGTGATAGTGATCTCAATAAAGCATTAGAAAAAATGGGTAGGGTATTGTCACAAATAGAGATTTACTTTAAAATAAATAAACTTAAACTAAATGTGTCAAAAACAAAGGCTATGGTGTTTACAACTAAAAGTAAGTATCGAAAGGTTGTAGAGCTAAGTCCTCAATTAAGTATCAACAATAAAACTATTGAATTTGTAACATGTATAAAATATTTGGGACTACAACTTGATAACTTGCTTAATTTTCAGAATCATTGTGATTATATTGAGAAGGAAATTTCAAAAAAAATATTTTTCTTTAGTAGAATATTAATTAGTCTATCCTATGAGTCTAAATTAATGGTTTATAATACTATTGTAGCCACATTTTGATTATTGCTCCTCAGTGTTGTTCTTATTTAATTTAAATCAGACAAATAGGCATCAAAAGCTGCAGAATTGGGGCATGAGGATTATTTTACGAGCACATAGACTTACACAAATATCATTAATGCTTAATTCTTTAAATTGGCTTTCTGTTGAGAATAGACTTTATACATTTACCATGACATTGATTTATAAAATTTTGAATAATTTGGCACCATCCTACTTTACTTAATATGTTAGTTTTAATAGAAATATATATGGTTATCCTACACGTAATAATGATAATATTTTTATATCAAGGACTAACTTTAGGAGCACCATGAATTTACTGTTTTTAGGGGATTTAAAGATTTTAACAACCTGCCAACTGAAATAAAGAGGCAACCCTCACTTCGACTTTTTAAAAGGATGCTAAAGGTTCATGCGCATGGGAGAAATTAGTTATGTGAAATGTGGTAATTGTGCAATAATCATTTATTTAATTGTATTAAAATAAGATTTTTTTTCTTGTTGTTTGATTTTTTTTAATTAAGACTTTGTTTTGTGTGTATATTAGGTGTATACCTATTTAATAAAGATATATTTCATTATATTCCGTTACATTTCATGTTTGGAGAATGACTCTGACGATACTGATAAATGATAATAAATTTAAAAGAATTTAAGCTGATAGTGTACAAATAATATCATTAAATCAATTTCATAACTCTTTTCCTGGTATGCTTGTGTGTTTGAAGAAGTTTCACTTCAGTAGCGCGGTATATGATTACGCGTTAATTTTTTTATATTATTTTTGTCTTTGATATGTACAGAAACAATCTTGTGATAAAATGTATTTTCATTTATATATTATTTTGCAATTATGTAGTAATAATTGATCTAGGGGGGATAGATAAAAATACTAAAAAGGCGTATTAAAAAAACATTTGTTAAAAGGCAGGAATGACAACGATCAATTTCGAATACCTACCTCGTCGCTCACTTATTAGTCTATGGACAAATCGGGGAGCAGGGCCGTTCTTAGGGGTGTGCAGGTTGTGCAGGCACTAAGGCGGCGAACCTCGCCAGTGGAACCAGTAAAATACTAACTGTATTTTACTGCTTCCACTTTTCGAATATAAAAAATATGCAAAACTAAATTTCATACTTAAGACATTCCACAGAAGCAAAGTTTAAAACTTAAAACCCTCTATAGTATTCGTAATATTCAAATTGCAGAAAATTAGTTTTTATGCTTCAATATAATAAAACTAGATTTATTGTATATTTTTGGTTGTCGAACTCACAAAAACGCCGTCTCTACTCTCGTCAAAGAAAGAAAAATTCGCAAGGATATAGGGCGTCCCACGGCCCGGCCCGCGCGGTAGTTTGGATTTTGTGAAGCAAATTTTTTACCTTTTCAATCCATTCATAACTTGTAAAATAGCAAATGCGGTATAAACTGCGACCACAGAAGTGTTTAGCTTTCTTTTTACAAAATGCTGATAAGAATCACTAAACTCTTCTTCAAGGTTAAATTTCTTATAATAATAAGATAAAGGTTTGATACATCAATTGAAGCCACCATATTGCCTACTGCTTTACTAATTCATTTTTTCCTTGATTTTCAATAACGATTGCTTTCTTTCATCATTATAACTCCTTTCAAGCTTCACCAAAAAAAGTTTTTTCGTAACGTAAATACAATTTGATTTCATATAACTTGTAAAGGATACTATTTTAAATACTAAGTACTAAGGTAATTAAACATGTGTAGTCTCCATAAAAGGGGATGCTTTTTCTTTGAATAAAGAATACTTATTTTGCTTATGTTGGGAGTTTTACTGCTAACTGGTTTCCCAGGGTTTTTATTGAAAATACATCTTAACATCTATTAGCAACATTCTAGATTTCGAAATTCACTAGATAAATAATCTTCAGTAATCTTTCATTATTATTATGATTTTTTCTTATTTGGTTTTATAATACTTTTATTAACTTTCCGAACAGTCTTTTGTTTTTTTTTTTCTTATTTTGTTTTATAATACTTTTATTAACTTTCCGAAATTTTTTTTACGTTTTAGGCAAAATTTTAAACTTTTTTATAGAAAATAGTTTTAACGTGTGTTTTCACTGAATCGTTTGCTGTCATTTTTGATTCTCTATGGTCATTTTTAAGAAAGTTACAGCGTTTTTATTAGTGTCACGCAAAAAAAAGTAGTGGGGGCAATAACTTGAAAAAAAAAAACGCATTTACCAGAATGACAACAAGCCAAAACGTGATCTATAAGCTACTCTTAACAAAGTTAGCCTATCGGCATAAAGTTGGCACGATTTTTACACGAACTCCCCTTTTTGCCCGATTTGTCCATAGATTAAAAGTTAGCTTATCGGCACAAAGTTGGCACGACTTTCACACGGAAGTCGATTTGTCCATAGACTATATTCTCCGGTGACTTGCTTGCTAAATTATGTATAAATCGAGTCCCTAAGACGTAGTTATGATGCAGTGATATGACTAAGTTTTAGTTTATATAGAATATTAGGCCTTAGGCCATGCTATTCAATAGTTCATTTTGAAGGTTTTGGTATCTATTTATAATTAAAAACGTGAAGAGGGACTTTTGGAGAATCATGTTTGTTAAATTATTTGGTCGTTTTAAGCATCGTTAATAATAATTATAGTCCTTGTATTAACTCTAATTCGGGTCACTCAAAAGAGTGCATCATTCCAGCGTAACTTTTTTGTGGCAAATTCTAGCGAAAACAGAATATATTTTACATTTATAAAGACTTGTTCAGTTTTAAAATAAGGTATAGATTTCTGTTTTATTAAAATTGTGTTATTTCTTATACATTTTCTAGAACATAGAGGCGACACTTGGAGATTTACACTGCGACTTATGTGGAAAATTTTTTTCTACAATTTGGAGTTTGCAAAGGCATAAACTTGCACATACAGGAGAGAAGAGATTTGAATGTTACGACTGTCATACTCGATATTCTCAAAAATCGATATTGGAGAAGCACATAAGAAGTCGACACACCGGTGAAAAGCCGTTCAAATGTGATCTATGCCCAAAGGCTTTTACTGCGAAATCTAATCTAACTAGTCATTACAAAACGCATCAGGGTATAAGACCTTATATATGCGGTATATGTGGGCATAATTTTTCTCAGAAATCCAATTTGAAGAAACACATAACTGGCCACTCGGGCGAAAAACACTTTCAGTGTGAATTATGCCATAAAATGTTTGCCTCAAAATATAATCTACAATCTCATATGGAGGTCCACAATGGAGAAAAACCGTATTTATGTGATCTTTGCCCTGAGAGTTTTAGACATATAACTCCTTTGAAAGTTCATCGAATGACTCATTTTGGGAAAAGTCCTTATACATGTGATACCTGTGGTATGCAATTTATGCATCAGTCGGGATTAACTAGTCACGAGAAAACCCATTTAGGGGGTAAACCTTTTGAATGCCCAGTGTGTGGTAAGCGATTTGTGAAAGAATCGATTGTTACTAGTCATATTACACTTCACACTGGGGAGAAACATTATGAATGTTTTATGTGCAAAAGAAAATATGCTGATAAATCAAAGTTAAATTATCACCTCAAGAAAAAATGCCTCAAGGGCATCAGTTTGTCAATTAAGGTGCGTTAATTAGTTTGATAGAAAATTCTAATACATCATGCCTCACTTAAGATTAATTAGTCACTTAAGGGCGAAACTAAATCTCTTGATTATTCTTTACTAGATTTGTCTGATTTTTGTTACTGGGCTGAGCGGCGTGCGGTCCATTGAAGAATTCCTTACGTTAAATTATTCAGGAAGGGGAGGGGCACATCTACACAAAGACAAAGCCTCAGTTTATTTGTGTAGAATGTAGTTTATTGATGCATTCATTGGTCGCGGCTTCGCTTCGTGATACATTACAGTAAGGAAAAAAAGACCTGCAAGAAAACTTTGTATCTAATTTTCACACTGGATCCTAATTTTTTCCTTAAAAAGTTATGTTGTGAATGGCATGAAAGAAGCTGTTTTAAAATTGATTTGACGATCTCATTTTAAATAGCACTTGATGCTAGTCTCATGTTCCATTCGCGTGTTTTATTCATACCGGATATGATGGAAAAACAAGTATTGTTCCACCGAAGCTTCGAATCCAGATAGATCTCGAGAAACTTAACAGGTTGTTGATCCATATTGCCTACAGGCTCTTTTAAGTGTATATATCATAGATTGAGTCTTGTCTTTGTTTAGCAGCAATCTATTGGACTGGGACCAGGCCTCAGCCCTCGACCGTGCCCCACACCCGACCTCCTCAACATCATCCCCCGTTACATTGAAGTTGGTATCATCAGCATAAACTGTGTAGAAGGCCTCATTTTCTGCCATAGGCATGTCATTTATGAATAACGAGAACCATAGAGGACCAATAATTAATCCTTGGGAAACCCCTATGTCCATTACTCTTATCAGACAAGGCATCCCCTACTTTCACGCTTTGAAATCTGCTGCTCATATATGACCGAACAAGTTTTATGGTGTATAATGCCGAAGTTTGTCTAGGGGAGCCTGATGCAGAACACAATCAAAAGCCGAGACATTATATTGACATTTTTCAAATGAGTCCATTATCAATGAGAGTAGGCTTAGGATCGCGTGGATTGTTCCTTTACCCGGACGAAAACCAAATTCCTTGTCTGAGAATAGATGATTACATTAAAAGTGATAGGTAATTTTATTTGCCAGCAACCTTTCGAAAATTTTTGAAATGACTGGCAACAGGAAAATTGGGCGATAATTGGACACATCAGATTTATCGCCTTTTTTAAATCCAGGAATTACACCTGCCCTTTTAAGTGACTCCGGGAAAACGCTCAAAAAAATTAACCCATAGATATCGGAGGTTTCTTTTGTTTTTTTTAGAGAGTTAATAGTGTCACGCACTTCGTTAATGGTGAAAGTCGTCAATTAATTGAAACTCCCCCACAGTCACTGGCACATTATTTAAATACCCCAAGTAGGAAATGTTATTGTCAGTAATTTTTTTTGTTAGATCGGCAGGTATGTCTGCAAAAAGTTGTTAAATTCATTAGGTAAAATATCAATGACATGTTTTGCCTCCCGCTTACTTCTGTTGGAATTTATGATCTCCCACATGGTCTTTGACGGATTTTTTTGATGTGTTTAACTTGTTGTCATTTGCCTGTCTCTTTGCATTCTTTAGTGCACTGTGATAATGGCATTTGTTGTAGAGTTATATGTTACCCGGAGTGCTATACTGCTTACTTAGTTCATGGAGTACGTCATTAAACCATCCAGTACCACCCCGCATACCCCAAGGCCCACTGCAAAACCTCTCTGGGAACGACTGCAGAACTGCTATAATACGTTGAAACTTCAGCTCGAAGGTAATGTTTGAATGACCAATTAAATCCCAAGTATTGACTTCAATTTTTCTTGTAGAATTCAAAAAGGTCCCTATGGGTTACAGGTCTGAATATATATGGCGTGTAAGATTTGTTGTTCTGTAAAAGAATATTAAATTCAATAATCTGACAGGAATGATCTGAGATGTCAATATCTAGAGTTTCAGTTTTCCCAGTTTCAAAATTTACAAATATGTTATCCAGACACGCAGATCCTCTTGTAGCTCTAAAGATTGGTCTACTGAGCCCATAACACTCGAGAATATCCACCAAAGAGCAAGCCATTTTTTAATTAATACCACAATTAACATAAAAATCCCCGGCAATTATAATATTAGCACAAAGATCAAGACTTCGTAGAGTATCGTCAAGTGTGCCAAAAAATGTGTCAAGATCACCTGAAGGCGCCCTATAGATGGTCATTAGATACAAATAAAAAAGTTTATAATAAACACAATTCAGATCTATACATTTTTCTGCGTTACGTTTACAATGCACACCTCCACCAGCTGGTTACTCTGAAACAGCAAGGTTCCGCCCCCTCTATGTGCCACACGGGTGCGATATAACTTGCAATTCTCAAAAAATAGAGTAATATTCTAGTGAACGTCTGTATTTTGACTGTTTATACGAAATTATAATTACCTTTTTGCTGAATATTTGTTTCTACCGAAAGTACAAAATTACTTTGCTTTTGACCAAATTTCATATTCTAGTATTTTCTGAGTGTCCTATACAAAACATTATCGTAATTTTTTTAACAGCACATTTTTATAAAGAAGTCTTTAAAAATATATAGTTTAAGTGAATTTTTGTTCTCTTGTTAACTGAATCTGTACAAATCTAGATTTGTATAAATGAATTAATGGTAATATGGTGTGATATTAGATAGTGTATTTTTTGTCTAAGTTAACTGTAACTGTATATAGGTATAAAATTTTTCATTACTCAGTTTAATATGTGTCCCCGTTCTAGTCACTAAGATGTTTCAATATGTGAAATATACGACTCTTCCTTGTATATCAGCGTTTAATTCGATGTATACTTTATAGATACAGATATGATAAAATTGAATATATTGTATTTTTAATGCATACCTACCTGTGGTGAAGAAAAAACAATGCATTGTTGCCAGTTTGCTAGGTGAATAAAATAAAATTCACCAAATGCTAGAGAAAAAAATTGCCAGATTTTCACCAATTTTATTTTTACCGGCCATGTTGGCAAGCTGAAAGAATTAATAACGTTTTGAAGAAAATCATCCTCTCTCTATATAGCAGTTCAGAAAATAAATTTAATATCTTCTGAGAAATGAAAAATCAAAATATTCTTAATATAAGATATTTCAAAAATATATCGGGTACCCAAAATACAAAACAATCAAGCGAAACTAGCGTGATATTTTAACAAATTTACAAAATAAGTCTTTAATGTACATAGAATTTGAGTTTTGAAAAATCCCTAACAGAAAACTCTCTAGATAAATATTTAAAATGTTTATAATTATAAATCTAGAAAACTACAAAAACAACAAATTCATCTTAATCCAAAAGATTATTTACAAAACAACATGGAAATTGGAGCACAAAAACTAGTAAGGATAAATTTATTTTTTATGTTTATTAAGTAACTCTTGATTAATATTAAAATCATAACAGTTGGCACCGTTTTCAGATATAAACTTTGTGTATGTAAAATACAGCTTAAAGTAGTTGATGATAGGCTAGCTATTCCTTTAGTTTTATTTAAATTGATAACACTAAATTGTCTCTCAATGCATGCACTACTATGAGGTAACGTAAATAGCAGAGACAAAGCTCACAAAAGAG
Source organism: Pissodes strobi (assembly GCA_016904865.1). Classification (NCBI taxonomy): domain Eukaryota; kingdom Metazoa; phylum Arthropoda; class Insecta; order Coleoptera; family Curculionidae; genus Pissodes; species Pissodes strobi. The sequence goes on along the minus strand of MU192653.1, from coordinate 5,663 downwards.
AGGAGTTCCGTCTCCTTTTTTAATACACATACATTTTTCCAGAACTCTGTACTTTCTAAATTAAAATCTAAATTTGAGGAATGTTTTAATGTGCTAAATTCTCTATCTAATTGACATAATGCGGAAATATTGACCCCAAAGGACCAATGCTTTCAGTTAATTCAATGTTCTTAGGATACAGAACATTAGTCAATCTTTAGATCTCAACTTCTCTTGAATGAAACGGAAAACAATTAAAAGATTGGTGCGCAGCTTCGACGTAAAAATTAAAATAATTAAGCATAAAATTATGCTTTGCAATCCCTGATATGACATTTGTATTTAGTGCCGTGTAAACTTTTGATCCGAAATCCCTCTAGCCCTCCTTAGTCCGAAATAAACTTTATCTATTCGGTATTCGGAATGTACCAGTATATCGATATTTCTAATTTTGAATTTTATTTTAAAGCGTATTTTATTAGTCGTATCATAAACCTAACTAGTTCGAATAGACGCTCAGTGGGCATAGGCTATAGAAAAATGCTACAATTGTATCGAGAGATGGCGCCACCATTATTACGAATTAAATTTTATCGTATTTCGTCGATTGCCAAACAACGGCCGAATGCCTCTCAGAACTCGGGTCGCTCGCGCTGTTGCCAAATTTAAATGTACTTAAAATAGATTATGTATAATAATTAAATATAAAAAGAGGCTTCTATTTTATTTCGGTTATTTACCTATGATTTTAAATGTTGCAGGACCGGAGTTTTTTTATTTACAGTTTGTGGTTTTTTTACTTTTTAGTAACAATTAGTAATTACCTAGGTATTGTTATTATTGTTAGTACATACCTATATAGGTATGATAATAGGTATAAACATTTTTTAGTTATTTAGGCGTACCTACCTATTATAGGAACTTAACATAACATGTCCTATAATATAATTATATTAATGATGAGTGTAAAATTATTAAAAATCTTGTACCTACTACCATAAACCTAACTATTCGGAGCAGTTAGGTTTATGCTACTACTACACTACAATATATGAAATCTAAAATAATGTATAGGCATAGCCTAAAGAAAACTATAGCTGCGACACTTAAGCGCGGCACCTTTGAGAAGCGAGGACCAACTCTATCACTATGTAGTGGGGAGGAAATAAATAAATCTAACTTGACGTCAACCCCCCGGCAATCATTAATGAAGTGAGCCGTACTAAAATTTTTTCGGACGTTATATACTAAAATTGTTACTTTCCCCTATTATTTTATTTAAACTTTCATCACAAAATATATGATTTATAAAATACTGTTTATTACGAGTAGAGAATAACCATTTTTTTGATCCAAAAAGCTGCACAAAGAGAGCCGGATATTTATTTAAACATTGCACCTGAAAGAAATAGTTAAAAATGTCTTTTGAAGTGAAATTAAGACAGTGGCGGCTCGTGAGGTTTTAAATAGGTAGTGCGCAATTTATGTAGGTTTTTTCGTACGAATAGGGGGATTCCCGCTGCACGCGCCGCCGGAGGCTTACCCATCGAAGGCGGAAAGTTTTGGGGGTGCCACGCCCATTTTTTACCCAAAACTCGTTAAAATCGTTTAAAAAATTAATTCGGCGCCCTCTTGAATGGTAATTGTTGCGCACTAAAAGAAATTAATAAGTAGGTACTTCACTGTCAACTGAATTTATGCCCCCACAGCAATTGTCAGAACCCGAACTACTAGCCATGACAGTAGAATAATAGTATGTATATAAATAAAAATATAAAACACTAAACAATATTACGTACACTAAACTCACGAGTTTGTATGCAGCTAATTAACAAGCGTCAACGAATTGAACAAAACAAAAATTGATTTACTGCTCGACTGGAATATAATACAGAATAATACTTATAATAGTAGTATGTAATATTCGCCCTAAAAAACGATTTAACTCCCACTTTTTCCACACAAGCTGAATTTTTCAGGACCTATAATAAATGTGTTGCATCAGCCGTAGCTTGAAGACGAAGAGGCTGGACATATTTAATTAGGGCGTAAACCCATGAGGTCTCTGATTATTTATTGTTATACCATTGTTAGTTTATAAACGAAAAATATGGGATTCGCTCTATTACCTTGTCAAGACATAAGCGAAACTTTTATAAAGAATATTTTTTTTTTTTCATTTAGGCCTTCCCTTTTTGTTAATTGAGTGTTATATTTAAAAATAACTATTTTTTAATTAAATTTTTGCACGGTTGAAACCGAGATATTTACATTTAAAATTTTTTTCGGCCATATGGGCTAATGCAAATGATTTTTTTTTGAATAATTATCAAAAAATACTTCCTACAAAGACCTTATTGTGTATTGGACCAAAAAATAAGTATTTTTTCCTCTATACGATGGTACCAATATCTCGATTTTTGATGATAGTGTTCTTTTGTGGAGTCTAATTTTGTATTACCTCCGAAATAAGGGTTATCTTATCATGTACTTTCATCCCTGAAAAAATCAGCTTGTGACACCATACTATATATCCGCAAGAATTGCAAATTATCACTAAATTAAGCTACAAAGTGCGGATCTAAATAGCGCACGGACGAGCCTTGACTTCTCGTGATTTTACGAACATTCCCGACCGTTTTGCATGACGAAAATGCATTTAACAAGAGCGCCGAACACTAGCGCACGGCAGATTAAAGCAGGACGCCCACTGAATCGGCACAGACCGGCCAACACGGCCGGCATAAGTTGCCGTTATTAAACGAGGCAGCGCCCATTTAATCGGAACAGCGCGGAACGGCATCTCGTTTAATAACGAATGCCGGCAGTGCTGGCCGTGCCTAGCCGGTCTGTGCCGATTCTGTGGGCGTCCTGCTTTAAACTAGTTGTGGTTCCGGACGGAGGCCGCCGTTGGACGCTCTGCGTTTTGATCGTCGCCGTCGTGCCTCGATTTCGCTCTTATAAATAATGTATTCTGCGGCCAGTGGAGATTCAAAAATATGTAAATTCGCAAATTATAGTTAGTTTATGTTAAATTGTATGTAGGGAAGATTTTATTTTTCCGTTTACTTTCGAAGGCAGTGCGCGCGCATGGGCGCACTTATTGAGAAGCCGCCCCTGAATTAAGATTGGCGAATGTAGATTACTTGTAGCAAAGTATATGTAAACTAGTAAGTTCACTCAGCGGTAAATCCTTTGATGTAATTCAGCCACATTCTTTTATATCAAGTGACAACTGGAGATGACCGATGCGCTGCGTAAGTGTCCGATTGATTCGCGTGGCTTTCTCTAGTCAGAGATATATTCAGGAGATTGTATGGACTCGTACCGAAAGACCTACTGAATGCCGGCCGGTGAAAAATCAAGTGAAACTGAGCAAAGTTGTAAAAATATTTTCATAGAAGGAAATTGAAAAAAAATTTGCTATACGGGGTGTCATTTTTAGGTGATACCACTGTTGGTATCTCAGAATCTAACAAGAATTTAACAACACTGCAAATCGATCTTGAAAAGGCATCAATAATGGCAACTTTCTAATTTAATCAACTTTGTAGCTTTGACCGTTTCAAAGATAGCAATAATAGTGAATTACCTAAAATATATTTAAAAATATATATAATAATATAATAGTTCGGAATCTCATTTTTACTACACTTCTTCGGTTTCATGAGAGTGATCGTTGTGACATGGTTTATGTTTTTGTCTCGCGTTACGGCTTTTTTGTATCGTTGATTGGACGACTAACCAAAACTAACCAAAGCTAACAAAATCTATTAAAATTGATTATAACGTATCGTAACGGGTTCAAATTACTAAAATAAGTTGATACTAACTGAAACTAACCGAAAGTTGATTGGAGGACTAACCCAAACCTATTCAAATTAATTATAACGTATCGGAACAGATTCAAATAATTAAAATAAGTTGAGACTAAATGAAACTAATACAAAGTTGTTGACGACTAACCCAAACTAACAAAATCCATTAAAATTGATTTGAATGTATTCTGAAAAGCTTGAAATGACTAAAATAAGTTGAGA
>MU192652.1:0-23647 GCA_016904865.1 Pissodes strobi | reverse complement strand
TCTGTGTGACCTGAAGATCTGTGTGATCTTGGAGGTCTGTGTGACCTGGAGATCTGTGTGATCTGGAGGTCTGTGTGACCTGGGGAAAAAAGGGTAATAAAATATCAGAAGCTACTACCGTGGTAGTATCTTTGGGGCACTGTAGGGTGTTCATTGAAATACATGACTGTATTCTGTTCATGTAAGGTTACGGTAACACTATAGGTGCGTAAGGAAGCACATGACTATTCTGTTCATGTGGAGTAAAGAAGTCTGCTGATAACGATTTTTAATTTTATTTTTTTTGTTTTGTCTATTATCTTGACGCAATTGTTCACAGATAAACTAGGAAAATGAAGTTTGCCATGTTGGATGTTGGTGTTGTTTCGAGGACGAAACGATAGTAGGATGGCCGAATGTTAGCAGCGCGCAGCGTCAGGATCGCTGACTAAGAAAAGGCAATAAGAGTACCGACCGAAGCCGTGTCCCATAAATAAAAGACTTTAATGGTGTTAATGTAAACAACCTGATATCGATATGGGTTGACGAAATGATGATGTAGTTTTTGATAGACTCTTAACAAAGAGCTTAAGTTAGTTCAGATAGAAGCTTTGACCTGTAAACGCATGTTTAGAATATAATTTTAACTAGGCGTTGTATTTTTCTTTTAGTCATCCTGACACATTTTTGGAGCAATTGAAGATTAATTTTTAATTAAAGCAGTAAACAAATATATATTATTTTGGAATTTTGCTACCTCTGTGGAATTTTGTAACGTATTGGCAATAAATATGTAAATCTGGCTATGGTGCCATTATGATAAACACAAGGCGGAATCGTGTTAAAATATAAACAATTGGATCTCTTTTTTTCTAGGTCTGTGATAGTACCCATATCTGGAAGGCGTTCCCCTATTCGCCACCTGAGGAACCGTCCGACGAGGGACTAGTAAACCACAACGAGTTTTCGAAATAATTATTTTCAGCTTCAGAGCAAAGTAAAAAATTTAATTTTCATTTAAGAGACTGAGAAAAATGAATAAACTATTTTTTTTTAAATTGCTGTTAAAAGTATAGTGGCAAGAGATATTTCTCAATTTTTTGCCATAAATTAAAGAGGAAATGTGATAGATACTGCATAGATTGATTCCAATTTTATAACACATGCTCAACACGCGGTATAAGTAACTGTGTGGCTTTCATGCATGCCTCATCCCCCTTACAGTCGACAATTCGCTGCCTATAAAAAGCTACTAAAATTCCTCAAAAAAGCCTTAAAATACAAATACATCAATAGTAATCTTCTGATAAATGAAAAGCTAAAGAGGTCTGTAACCCAAAATATTGAAGTTACATTTTTTGAACAGTTATTTAATAGAATAAAGCGCTGCTGAAAAAGCCTTGAAGTGTTTCCTGACGAAGGGAGATTAAAATGAAAATAAGTAAGATAACCTGTATGATATTTTATGATGGGATAAATAAAAAGTGCAATAAAACATAATACGTGACTTCAAACCGGAATGATATAATAATAAGGAACGCAGCATTGCCTGCTAATGACTAAAAGGCAGTATACCTTTTATTGTAAATTCTTAATTAGTTTCATTTCCTCAATATCCAAGACATCACTTCTAGTGACTCATTATTTAGATATATAGATACATAACTTCCTTTTTATCCTGCAATACAATGTAGTATAATGCATATACCTCCAAATAAAAATTTTGAAACGACAAATAGCTCGGCTCCTTCATAGATTCGGAATATAGAGGTCTAAAAAGAACTTTACGGCTTCAAGCTACATATGAAAATAATAGAAATAAGCTAATTTTGAGGATAAAAACAACTCTTATCTGGTATTGTAACCAACCTTGTTTGTTAGTTACTCATTGTAGGAGATCCATATGCCATGTTCGCTCAGCGGATTAAATTTTTTTTAAAAAGCGTGGGGCTATGTCTTCGCCGTTAGGTACGGGCGTCACTAATTTTTATTACAAGAAATGTATCAATGATTATTGATCCTTGAAAATAGAGTAATAAAGTTTAGAAAAATGCCCTATATAAGAACGTTGAAAAATTGTGAATTCACGAATTAGTTCTTATTTTGACTGCAATTTAGTAAAATAAACATCGATATTCCAAATAACTAATTTATTTACATATAAAAACTTTCACAAACCCTTTCAGGACAATTAATCCTATCTTAAATTAATTTTAGGTTATAATAACGCCCATAAACTAATAAAAAGATTTTCTTGTAATATATTTCACCTATATTAGAATATTAAATCGAAGCAAAACAAGATACTCCTTTTTATTCTATGCCTTATAACATTAATATTGTCCATCTTATTTTGAAATAATTCTAACTAAGCGTCGACTTCTTAAAGGTCTGACTACACACAGTCAATGATGAAATACTACAAATCGGAATTATCTTACTAAACTAGCTTTATACCAAATCAAAGTGATAACCGTTCAAGCAGATACCTCTTAACCTAAATTAATCCCGTAGCAGCGACAATATCAGTAGACCAATAAACAGTCACTCAATTATACTAAATCAAAAATATATAGCCGTTAAATATCTATAGGTAAACGAATTGAGCTCAAGTGGATTTCGATATCAAGGCGACAAATTAAATTTGCAAATTTCCAGTTTTGTGAAACAAATTACAGCCATGAGCTTTACAGCCAAGACCAGTAAAAATAAATCAATCAGCTATCCTGACACTAGCCAAATGAATATCTAACTGAGATAATATCAGATATAATAAAGATAAAATTAAGTATCTTAGCAGCAACTATGAAAGGAAGTAAAAATAAAGATATTGCTCAAAATTAGATAACCTAAAGCCTTTTTAAAGGTAAGTGCGATAAGGAAAATAGCCAGATCAATAAATGAAACGAGAAATACCAAGAATATAAACGAAAGGCATCAAATGACCTACAGTCGTTTAACTATAAACTCATTAATTAAAATGATGACCGACAAAAAAAACCGGCACCTAAATTTTTTTAACAATTTTGATATGGCGTAGGTCTCTTAGTTTGGTTTTATTGCAATAAGTTTTTCGCTGGGCGATAGATTGCGCTGCAGTTTGTCCTGGTGAAACTTTTGATGCGAGTAAGTCAAAATGATGTTTTTAGTTGTAAGTTTAAATCACCCTGTTGAAAAAACACGCTTAACAACTATGCTCCAGCATGATTTAAGATAAAGCTGGATGTGTTCCGAGCATTTTGTTTTCTAAATCATCTATCTCGTTTCTTTTCTGAGTTACACATTTTTTAAATGAATCGCTGCATTTGAAGACATTTCTTCTTTCAAATCATTTAATGTTGTCATTCGAGCAATACAAATTAAAATGAAACTTAATATCGGATGTCTCCACCCCTAGCCGCAATGACAGCCTACATTCTTCGTGAGATCGAAGCAATTAGATTGAATATTTTTTCTCGAGGAATAGCTTCATATTCTTCTTGTAATCCTAAGCTGAGCTTTGCTAATGTTGTAGATTTATTGAGATGGTGACGAATGCGTTTTTTTAATTCATCCCAAAAATGCTTAATTGGGTGGAGATTCGGACTGTTCAACCTCCGAGTTCAAACTTCATCCAAAAACTCATTTACTACATGCGCAACATGCGGTCTGGCATTGTCTTGCATCAGTATATAAACTCTTGTCCAATGAAAAGGCCAAATGGAGTGACAGCGTCCTGTAGTATATCTTCAATATATCTGTGGGCATTTACAGCTCCATTTTCCACAAATATTGGGTTTGTAGGTCATTCCTTACAAATTCCCGCCCAAATCATCACAGATCCGCCATCGAACGAGAGTCGTTCCGATATTGTACAGTCGGCAAACCGTTCATTGCGTCTTCGGTAAACCCGCTCACGCTCACCCTTAGATAAAACACTTAAAAAAACGCTCACCTGGCGATCGAAGACAAACTTGCTGTCTTGCAAATCTTAGTCGATTCTGACGATTGCGGGGAAGCAATTGAGGCGTTAACACAATTTTGATTACAAAATAATCTAATAAAGTATTGATTACAATATAATCTAATAAAGTAACGACTAGTTAAGTTGAATATTTTATGCTGATTATTTTTATTGACATTGAAAAAATGCAGCATTTCATTTAAAAATGCGTAGCTGCTAAAAGAAATTAGATAGCCAGATGATTTCAAAAACAAAATGCTCGGCTCACATCCAGCTTTATCTTAAATCATGTTGGAACAAAGTTGTTAGGCGTGTTTTTTTCCACAGGGTGTTTTAAACGTACGACTAAACCACCATTTTGACTTACCATGGTATATAAACATTCAAGCAAAAAATCATCGGGACAAACTGCAGCGCAATCTTAATGAATTGATCTATTGGCCAGCGAAAAAATCATTGCTATAAAATCAAAAATAAAAAAGTTACGCTATATCAAAATTGTTAAAAAAATTTAGGTGCCGGATTTTTTTGTCGGTGAGTTTATAACGATAAGATGCGATATTGAAGGCAAAAGACCTACAGTAGTCTAACTATAAATGCATTAACTAAAGTTATATATAACGATAAGGTATATGCGATATTGGAGGCAAGCTACCTGCAGTCGTTTAACTATACATTCATTAACTAAAATGACGTATAACGACTACATCGAAAATATAGATTTTACTTGTACCTAGTAGAATTGTAGACAATGGCGTTTCCTGTGAAGGAACGTCTCCACCATGTGGTCGTATCACCTTGATAAAAAGACCGCTGTAAGGCTAACTAATGCCGGAGTTAGTAGCTAGGTCAGCATCAAAAGGCCGCCGACGGATGTCGACCACAAATGGAGAAAGTTCTATCTCATGGAAGGAATTCTATCTCACAGAAGAAATTATATCCCACAGAAGGACCCTAGTTAAATGATAAACAATTTTAACTATCTTAAATAGAAACACTCGTGTCCAACATATGTTTAAAAAAGGAATCACCACACTAGTTCATCACACAACGTTTATAAGCGATATGGCCGATAATTTTAGAAAATATACACTGTACTTCATTTGCCAAATACTGTAACCACACAATCCCACGGTAATTGTACCTGATGGTCAAAAACAGCAACGATAAATTCCGATACGGAAAACTGCCTGCTCGCCTTGAGTGTTCCGGCGAAAAAGGCTACCAATTCTTTCATAAAATAATATATACCATATCTGTCAAGTCACGCTGCAAACGGATTCATTCCTTGAGCTGTTGGGAACACCGGAAGTAAGGTCGCGAGAAGTAAGGTAGCGAGAGTACCGATAACACAAATCGACCAGTAAAAGGAGAAGATCGCACTACTGTATTTTGTAACATTTACAACGTTACAGTACATATTTCATCGAATAAGTATTTCACGCAATGATATAAACTGAATCTGAGCTTCAAAAAAAGCCAAGGTTTTACAATCAAAATATATATTGGTCTTATTCGGTACCAAGACAGAAATGGGGCTACCCATGAGGACTGCTGATCAGTGGACACAAAATATTTCCTTTTATATATTCATCATAGAAATTATTTGTAATTTTTTATACGAGAATGGTATACGTCAACACAGCCATTATCATCAGCTGCAAGCAGCAAATCTGTTAATCTTTTATGCTCCAAGCAGTTCCAGCTTTTAGCTACTTCGGGCCACTCTTTTGATGGTTTTGAGTTAAAGTTATATAGACACACTGTATCGTTTCAGCTTGATGCATTCGGCGCTAGGACTTTTCGACGACGACTGAAATGTTAGTTATAGAAGGGTTAAATCCAACAAACTGTTAACATTAATGGAAGACGTGCGTTTTCACATTTGAACTGGTGTAAAAGGAGCCATATTCCGTTTATTTATACATATTTCCAATTTTTACCAGATCGTAGAACTTCTGTTTATTTTATATTTTTAAAAGTTGAAGGACTATGTGTCCCCTTATGAGCGTTAGAAAAATTGACATTTTATTAAACCTCTAGAACTACCTAGGAAACCCTCACAACAAACTGCATGTTTGCACCATTAGTAAATTAAATATTAATGTTTAAAATGTGTCCCTTCCAAACTAGTTTTTGAAAGATGTCAGATACAGCCATTTGAGGTAAAAACAATAACACTGACGGTTCTACGAGCGACTTGTAGAGGTTAAAGTTAATCTGCGAATTAATTTAAAGATAAACTTTAGAACTTTCATCCAATTTTATAATTTGGTGAAAACTTAGGGCGCCCAAAGTTGCTAACTTCTGATATGTTAGAACATGAAAATTCGTATCACCATAACCACACTCAAATTTATATTCGTACTTTGTGGTATTCATGCTAATAACTCATTAAATTCAGCTTCAGTCCAATCATCTATATTTATGCATTCTTCCTCGAAAAGCTCGAGGCGGTATAGGCTCCACAACATTATCTCTCAACTCCTTTTCATGTCGTCGTCAGAATTTCTTCAAACATATCCGTTATATATCAATTATGTATTTTCACCTACTATAATTTGGTCAAAACCAAGAACTTTTAAGGATTGGAGTTGGAGATTGGAGTTAACTCATACCCGACCTGTGAGCATGAGGAGCTAATCTCGGGGTTAATTTTAATTCAAAGTAACCCTTCACTAACCCATATTTATGATTCTAAGTTTACCTCGGGCTTGCGAGTTAATCTGGACCTGCACAAGGGACCCGAAAGAGTTGATAAGTGAGTGTTTTCTTAGGATGGAAGAAAAAAACAACCTTCCTTTTCTTTATAATTATTAACGAGAAACATCAAAAACTGGTTAAATTGCAACAAACTCATATAATTCAAAATAAACATAACTTATTGATGCTTGCTTCCGTAAAACAACTACTTTTTCAGTCAGTGTTGCTAAATTATTGGCAAGCAGCAGATTATTTAGATCACGCATTGGAAACGCAAGTACGTAGGCTCAACCGTGCTCCTATTAATGCGATCTAGGGTTTATCTAGAGATGATCTACGGGGCACTGGGAAAAAATGGCGCACGGAAGAAATAGCACACGGAAAAAATAGTGTAAGGTAAAAACAGGACGAAAAGAAGAAGAAAAAGCGTCTAACAACCTAATTATTTTTTAAATTAGTCTGAAGGAGATGTGGTCTTTCTTAAGGAAGACCGGCATCCTGGAGATTCTCTAATGCGAGCTGGGGATACAACGGGCCCAATTGGTGGTCTAAGTGCAGCCCCATCTGATACTGATACTGACTGATACTGGCCAAAATCTCCGATACGTGCCCATTTATTTTCCCATCTTCAAATCGTTTGAAATGAGATCTCATGAAAATAAATCTACTCGCTTACCAGAAAAACAAACTATACCTGCTCATCGATTAGCTAAAGTAAAATTTTACCTCGAAATCTGCAATAAAATTAACCTCTAATCACCAAAGAATTTCCACATTTTTCGATCCTGACCCATTTTCCTGCTTCAAACCGTCTTTAATGAGATTTGAGGCAGTTAAATCTATAAAACTATACAAGCCAAATGCCATGTCAAAATACTGGAAGACATATTCCTTCATATTTCCCATGATAAATCAAAAGCATGCATTTGTTCAGGCTGCCGAAATATTGAAAACTTCTTCAATTTTTCTCGATTTTCTCGTATTTTTCGATTTCGTACGAATCTCGTATCAAAAAAAATGAGGTTGAAGCTGACTTTGCCGAAATGAGCCATAGCCAAGTGTCGTGCATCGCACGTGACGGGTCAGTTTCATTTACTGCCCAGGAAAAAGTGTGGTTGTAAGGTTTCGTTTTCATTCCTATATACTCTAGTTAGGCCGGGCATATCCATTCTCAACTATGTAAATGCCACATTCAAACTCTACTATTTAATCTCAAAAACAATAAAAAAAATAAAAACACGTTTACTTCTTTAGCACCACCCCATAATTAATTACTGTAACACGCTGCCAGCTATCTGTAAAGTTCAACTATATGAATCTGACCTTTTTGAAAGCCTTTGCCCCGCAGGTCGCCATTTTTCTTTGCCCGCCGGTTTTGTTGTGGCCTATTGTATTTTTGCTTGAAAATCGAGACCAGGGATTTAGAAAAATGAGACCTTTTGTACTGACTGGTTAAAGATCGCTAGTCATGACAAGTGGTGTCAGGACAGTTATTTAACTGTCCTATTGTGTACCCGTTTAGTTTGGAAAAACTATTAATGATCGGAAAAACATCACTACAAAACAGATCGTTGCTTGATTCAATTCGTGCGACCGTTACAAAATTTATGTATGAAGCAGATCTTTCAAACTAAAATTAAATAAAAACTATTTTAAGCAATCAAATGCATATGTAGTGCCCGAAATAAAACGCATGTTTCTTCAATCTTCTTCCCAAAATTAGGGATGCCAAATATGTATCGAATCTTTACCGTTTAGTTTTCCTTAAAATATTGTACAAAATGTAATATGAAAGGAGACGACGGCGACGCTTATCTAATAAAATTCAGATTTTACTTACTTATTCCTACTGGCATTATAGTGCCTGTATGCTGTGGTGCGTGCTTAAATCTTCCGTTGCAATGAATATTTCTTGGGCAGGATGACTACTAACTCTTCTCTGAAAAACGAAAATATTATTAAAATCAATTCGTTAAACTGTCAAGGCAAATAATATATCAGCAAAGCAATACATTTAGAAGACTTGCATAAATACATGCTGCTGAAACTTTAACCGGCACCATAACTTTTAGAATAATACAATTTCGAATACCTAGAAGACAAATAATATTTCGCATTAATTATTGACGTTTCAAATGTCCGCACCTGAAGGTTCTGATAAAGCAATCTTGAACTACTAAAATGCATAAACTAGTAAGTAAATATCACCCTGTCCTGTTTGAACCTAAACTTGGAAAATATTATGTCAACATTCAACATTCAAGGTAATTTATAAACAACGCGAGCGGTCAACGCAAGCGATTATAAACCTTAAACGTGCAACAATCTGCACATTTTATTAAATAAATACTCAGCCACACTATCAGTTCGGCAGACTTTGTTTTTCACCTAAACCAGTTTCAAGCATGCACATATAGGCATATAAGTCCTAACCTGCAACCTTATTTCTTACCTAAACCCGAGTCTCCCAGCACACATGTACGTATATTCGGGCTCCCAACCTAAAGTAATAAAAGTAAAATGTACTATCATAAACATACATTTTTAATCCTATTCCGGCCCTGAGGCTGGCCCTGCTCGGATCCGCAATCGGGAGCCCGGTATCAAAGACGTTCGGGACGCTGCATCGTTTATTTTCGACGGCTCTCGTGTGAAATCAGTAACTTCGTATTTCGCGGCGGTATATTTTGATGTTTATAGTTTACATTGTTTATTTTGTTGTCTTATGCTACCTTTTTTCTTTTATTAATGTGTATTACGTTTTAATACTTTTATTAACTTTCCGAACAAATTTTTCTTTTTTTTATTAACTTAAATTTCTTATATGGTTTTATAATACTTTCCGAACATTTTTTTACGTTTTTTTTTTTTCAATTATTTCAAACATTTTTGATTTTTCTTTCCATTTTTGCCATCCCCGACCTCGTAGCTCAACTCCTTTGCCTTTTTTTCGCTGAAAACCGCGATTCTCTAACTTTTTTCTTAATTAATTTTTTTTTCTTATTAACTTTCCGAACATTTTTTTTACGTGTTTTCAATTTTTTCCCATTTTTTCGAAAATTTTTGGGTATCCGGGAAGCATTTATACATTCCGTACATCTATTTGGCACCAAGGGGATTTTTATTGGTTAAGCCATTCAACCTCTATCCAATCAACGCGCGGGTGCGGAAATCGTGTATGGAATGTAATTCGGTGCCAAATTCAGGTAAATAAATACTTTTGCAGTGTAAGTATGTTTCGAAGGCTTCAGAGTATGGTAGAAGTTCGGATAACATTTATATTACAGTCGGTACCATTCCGTAATCCCTCTTTTGCGCGCAACTGTCCTATTGCTAATTCGGGCAATAAATCCCTAGCAAAAGATAAAAGTGATCGCGGCGCGCAAATGACCCATGCCTACGCATGTGTAAAATGCAAAAAACCAGCGTGTTTGGACTATTAAAAAAGAATGTAAAAACAGCAAAAATAGCAAAAATTAGATAAATTTCTTTATAATGAAAAAAATTCAATATTTTGTTCCTGCAAGACTTTCAAGTCAGATGGCAAAACTTTAATTTGTATTTTAAAAAAGTATACAGTTATTTTTTTAAGCTTTTCTTTGGAAAAAATGTTTGGTTTTATTTTTATAACAAACTGTAATGTACTAAAAAAGTTTTTTTTTCTAAATTGCGTTTTGATATAGCAGCCACGGTTCATTCTAATAAAAATGCGCTCTGTTTTTACGAAATTGTGCAATAATTGAAAAAAATACTTTTGCAATATCAATATTTAGCAAACAATTAATAAAAATGTTTTTTTTTTGTTAGGGGGTCGATTTGATCGCACGTCACCAGTTATGTTACATCTTTTGTAAGTCACCAGTTAAGGGTTAAGAAAGAATAAAAACCCAATCGCAGAGCAAAACATAAAAAAAATAAAAGTTACGAGCGAAATTTGACATTTCATACACTCAACTGTTTTTCTGAAGATGGATTCTTGAAACTCTAATACTTCTGTATTTACACTTTTCTTCTGTCTGTTAAGGTAAAGGCTGCAGGTAGGATGTAAATATAGAGGAACACCTTGTATAAAGCTTTTACTTAATAGGATAATTTCGGTCTAGGTCTGCATTTGCCAATACTTTACCTTAACAATTTGAGATAAACACAACCTGTAGTAGAATATTCGACAGTTATGTACAATTACCTGAATTGTTACGATTTTATCTTTATCCGCAATTTCAATGTTTTAAGACTTCAAGATCGTTATGATAATATGCCTATAAGTATAGGAACACCTAAAATCAACAAAGACCTTGTAAAAACTAGGCGAACATTTTATGGGCTTGAACTGCAATTATAAATTTATAGAAAACATACAACATTATCTATCTATGAAATAGATCTGTGTTTTAAAAAAGCAGAAATTTATTTTATTCGCCAAAATAATTGCTTCAAGCAAAATGGATTATTAATTAAGCCGATGTTGTGAGGTTGTGACTAACGATTGATACATTATCATACCGTCAGCTATGCATGTGATGGTGACGTCTATTTTTACACGTTGCAAGTTGCTTGGTTTTACTACTACAATCGTTGAGGATCGGATTTTCTAAACGTGCTATAAAGGTCGTACTTTTTTTATTGAAAACCAACGAGGATGATTTAAACGATATCTGATATTATGTTGATGGATAAGAAAGTCAACTCTAGATGTCTAATACACGTGGCTCTCCCTGTCAATAGCAGCATGAATAAATATTAGGAAAGGTAAACTCAACTAATATTATTTAATAGTATTACAAATTATATTTTAAGCGAGCATTTTTTAGAACGCAAGTTTAGTGGCGCCACCAATTCATGCGCCAGTAAAGTTAAACGCTCCTATTCTTTTTGGCGCCAGTTTTCGTACTGTAAACAAAAAGCTGGAGTATCTCGCTCATAAAACATGTCGACTACTTTAAAAAAATGCTGTACTAAGGTAATAATTATTAAATTCTTAGAAGCCTACCAACAGCATCATTGCTTATGCTGTTTATATGGACTTAAATAAAAGGAATGAACCCTTAAGAATAATTGCTGAACTCATGTCTGATTCTCTCAGCAACTTGGACGTAAATTCCGAAAAGGCCATAATTCGTAGCGTGATGAATTTTCTCGGTCGGTTGTTACATTTTCCCAGTTGGTTTTTAAAATTACTTTTTCTGTGAATTTACTACACTTTTGGTTTTAAATTTTGAAACATTTATGTATGTACATAGAACAAGGTGAGAAAACAAAAATTAAAAGTTTTTGATCAACAGCTGCCAAATACTTTTGTGATCGTTCAAGATTTTTTTTCTTTTCTTCCTCCAATCCTCCCGTTTGCTACTGAAGCTTTCTCTTCCTACTTTCCTGAAGTCACTTTCCAACTCTATGGATTTGTTTTCTTTTTGCGGTGTGTTGTATCTTGAGAAGGCATTTCTCATTGAGAGAATCATTGATTTTGTAATGCCTATAACTTGCACTCCGCCATTTTTGTGTAGCGAATCGTACACTAATCATTGACCTATATGTGAGTCTTCTTTTAAATTTTCAAGTCTCTCTATTGGCAGAAAATCCCCGTTCTGCAGTTGCGTTTCCGTGAGAAATTGTTAGGAGGTGAACCATCTTTTTTAAACTACCATTTTGCAAGACCACTATCCAAAAATCGTGTACTCTTTCACACCTGGAGTAATTTTTAATTTTATATAAAATGCGCTGATCAATAAGAATGTCCTTAAATGCTCTATCTGCTTTTTTCAATGTGGTGGCATTGCATCTGTTTGCATTCAGCAGAATTTCAAATGACCTAGACATCAGTTGCACAGAGTTATTGGCGTCGCTGCCAGTGTTACTGGGGTTAAGGAAAATTCTCAGTTAACGTGTATGTTAATGGCATTTTTCAAAAAGTTTGGAAACTGTATACATCAAACAGTTTCGACAATCCTGGCGAAAGATCAATTCTTATTCTTCACTTCAGCGCATTTTCTGAGAGCTGCTCTAGTCGCATATCCCAGGTCAATATCTTGAACTCTTTTAAGATTACAGAATAACCCATTTTCTTTTTAAAAAACATCTATTTTAAAAATAGAAGTGCTTTGGAGAGCTTCTTCTGTAACAAAACGCCTCATTAAGTTATTTAAAATAGATAATAGATCTCTATATATAAATTAATATAGAGGCCAATTTCTATTGGGTGGTGCAGAAAGCGCAGTCGAAGTTTTGAGCATTGTCTGCTTAGTCAAAATTTCCAGTTTAAACTTAATTTTCCCATCGAATTCCCGTTTTTTCCATCTATGTGAAATTCTCGCCTTTTACCAGGTTTTTCCGGCTCCTAGACACCATGTTTTATTATATTCAGGGGACATATCGCCATCTGCTGCCTTCTCGTTAATGTACAAAATCGGTAAATTCGACGTCTGTGGCTGCAGTTTACTTATTTCGGATCGTGTGTAAAATCAAAATTAGGTTCATATTTATTCCTGTTCCTTATCATGTTTTCTCTGGAGCTACTTATTTTATTCAATGTCATACATGATATTGTCTCGAGTGGAGGATATATTTTGCTAATGTTAATTGATTTATTTTCACTATAATTTGCTGTAAGCCTCATGGCAGTAAATTGTATGTGTGCAATTTGCACCTTTAATTTTTTGCCTTAATACCGGTATCGAACAGAGCTCACTTCGAATTTCCCTATAAATATTCACCGGCTATATATTTATATAGATTTACTTTACAGGCTAACTTATTGATCTAGTATATTTTTATTAACTGTTTATTGGTCTGATGATATTATCACTGCCATGGGATTAATTTAGAATAATTTTAGTTTAGTAAAATAGTTCCTATGGTTTCGTGATAGACTGCGTTCAGTCAGAACTTTAAGAATTCAGCATTTAGTTACAACTATTTCAAAATAGGAATTGTTAATGTTATAAGACCTAGATTAAGGCTAGTAAGTAATCTGATGCCAGATGATATCAATTTTGGAGAATTTTCTCATTAGTTTATTGGCGATAGCATAAACTGAACTTAATTAATTGTCTTTAGAGTGTTTATTTTGGTAAGGTATTGTCAAAAGTGCCTTTCATTAATACCTTCTATTCTAAATTTGACGATATTTTTATCTACTGCATGTTTCTAAATTTTACTGCCTTGATTTCAATGTACAAAAATCATTGATATATTCCTAGTTAAACATTTTATGGCGCCTTCGCCTAACTGCCAACTCTTCGACCCACCCCTTTAAATAAAATTAAAACCGCTGAGTGGACCTGGCATATAGACCGCTTGTTAAGCAATTAACAAATCGTGGTATAGTATGTTAAAGTCTTGGACGATTGTTTCAAAATCGACGGAACTGTTTTTACGGGTTTAGTTGTTTTTTTTTGCTTAATTGTCTGTTAGCACCTAAACTCTATTGCTTAATTGGGATCTTACGTTATACTGCGTTGACCAACTTTTGATGCAACAAATCCAGCGTCAGCGGATTTCTAAAGACCCTATACCCTATACAGATTTTTTTTTTGATTTCGATATTTTAGAGAAGTTGCCTTTTGTATCCCGTTTACCTTCTCTTTCTGTGATTGTCGGCGTACATTACCTGCCGAAAGTTTTTTGAAACTTCACACACTACTGAGATAAAACTGTCAGAAGTCAAGTTTTTATATTATTATTACGATCTCTCCAATTGCGGTACAATTTTTTTTCTAAACAGTCAATTCAGAAATGAATAATTCTGATCTCTTAATTTATTTTAAAATAGCAAGACCTTAAGTCCGTAGTTAAAATTTTTCTTATTTCATTTAATGTTTCATTTTCTTAATTATTCAGACATAATCTCACTCTCGAGTATAAACATTAAACTTAGAGCTTTAAAACGGTCAGAAAGTTGTTTATTTCACGGATTGTAATTAGAGAGTAATTAATTAATATACAGTCCTAATGGGCTAAAAAGTGGAAGTCTTACGCAATCACGTCTGGTAGAAGTACTTGTTGTCTAATATTAGTATTTTTTTGTTACGTAAATAATTTTTGTTTTATCGGGAATTCTATATTTAGATAGCTGTAGGAAATATTAAGTACAGTTAGTTTACCGAATTTTCATATAATATTGCACGGAAGTAGCCTTCGCAAGTTCATGGAAATAAATTTAGCTTCATTTCCACCAATCTGTTTTATTCCGATTAACTGTAATATTACTACGCAACAGACAAGATTTGCGTAAGTATAATTGTATTGTTTTGACCTATTTCAATTGGTTAATTTAACTTAACCCCTAATTAAGGTAATTGATTTATCTCTGGCTCGATTTAATCTTAACTTCTAGTTATTGTTTTTGCCTATTGGTAAGCTCTATAATTGAACCGCGTAGAACTACCTGTAATTTGACTACATTGATTTACCTGTATTTCATTGTTCGTTCAATTTATTAATACAATTTTAGTGTATTAGTTCCGAATTACTTTGGCTCGATAATCGAATTATTCTGACTACCTTTGTTTTCTATATTATTCTATTCAAGTTTCTTAAGACATTTTTGAAGCACAACTTTCTATTGTATCGAGTATCTATTTCGTTAGTAAATATTAATTTAAATTGCTCAATTTTCTTTTGTTCTGCGAAACTTAAATCAAAACAAGCTCCACTTTCCAACTTAGGAACTTTCTGACTTATATGCTCTGTTCATGTCTAAGAGCTGTTCTGCTGTTTTCGCAGAGATGGTGATACGTCCGTCTTAGTCCTGGAGTATTTCTCCGGTAAGACGACAGTTGGTCTTTTTCTCATTTGTTTAGTTTTCGGTGATGTGGTTTTTCATAAGGTCACAGTAGGTCTCTGGACCATAATATGGTGTTCCAGCTCCTTCTTTCGCAAGGCAGTCTGCTTTTTCGTTGCCCTCGATGCATCTATGGCAACCGAGATGGCAACGAACCCACATTAAACTTACATGGTTGCGTGTTGCTAGTTGTTTTAGGGTTTGCTTACATTCCCAGACTAGCTTTGACATGCACTTGAAAGTTTTTTGAGCTTTTAGAGCCGCCTGGATGTCTGAAAATATGTAAATGTGCTTTCTGTGAAGTTCTTGTGTGCGGCATTCTTCTGCACATATATTTATGCACTTCCGCTTGGAAGATAGTTTGGAAAACTTACAGTTTGAATCTGAAATGCCCAATCCTGCCCCTTTCGCTAGTCTTGAACCATATGTGTACCACAGCGATGCGTTATCGGCCTGAGGTAGTTTTTTACTCTCCCATGATTGGCGGTCATCAATAACCACTGCGAATGGGACATCTAGGTTCAACATGGCCTTCATTTGGTCACTTGGTTTGCTGGCATTTTCCATTTTTATTTCTTCAAAGATGCGCAGGTTACCAGTCAAATCTCCAGGCTTGAATTTGCCTGTGGGGAACGGCCTGTGAGCACTGATAATGGCCTTCATGTTTGTCCTTTATTATTACTACTAGGTCGTCTGCGTAGCCTAGAACTATAAGTTCAGCTCTACTCAGATTGGTAAGGATTTTATCCACAACTAGTGTCCACAGTAGGGGGAGAGAGAAGACCTCCTTAAGGGCACCCTTTCACTGTGCTGACGGTTGTTGACGCTCCGTTTATTTCTGCTGTTACGAAGCGGTGCTTTTAGGGGTGCCGCGAGATACGAGACGTCTCGTCTCGAAGCCATTCTGTCTCGTCTCGAAGGCATTTTGTCTCGAATTTCGAGACGAGACGAGATAAAATGTTTCGAGACAAGGTGAGACGAGACGAGATATCTCGAAATGATTTAAAACACTTCAAGCAAATAAAACAATTTAAATTTTAATAATAATAAACTGCATGGTGTTTTCGAATATATACATGCATACCTTATAGAGAATAAATAGCAGAAAAACAGACCAAATAAATATAATATATTTAAAAAATAAGAAACAAAATAAAAATATTAAACTCGACTAAACTGAAAATAAATATTTAATAAGTCTAACTTTAACATTATCCCTGTGATTATACCAGAAAATAATAATAGATAAGTAACTAAAAACAAATCCTATACACATTACACATTATTTTTAAACCTAAAGTTTGATATTATTAATTTAACATTTTAGTGAGAATAGAATATTTAGTAATCAAGTTGAATTCACAATAGGATAAGTATTATAAGTTTAAGTATCAAAGTTTAGTTTATCTTTTAACAAGTATACCATGAATTGAGACATAATATAGAGCGAGCCGACTCCGCATTAAATCGATTACGAAGTTTAGTGATCAAAATATCTATGAATAAAGTCAAGTTACAAAATAGTTGTAGGTAAAGTGCGTTTCACGATAAATGGTTGTAACTTTTTGACTGCATTAAAACTGCCGGTGTTAATCCCATTGCAATGACATTAGCCTGGTAATAAATAAACATATTGAACTTTAATAATAATAGTGGGATTTAACGATAAAGGGAATTAAACAAGATTTGAAGTTCTAGGTCTAAGTAAAAAAGGTATTGAGATAACCCACCTCTGTAAAATATTATTTCATTGAACCTGATACATTCATTTTTGAGATACCCTATATATGTATATATTTTGAGACACCCTTTATACATGTAAAAGATAAATCAAGTCATAAATTGAAGTCGAGTTTTTGCGAGGTTTTTTGGAGGAGATCCGAAAGGTATTGCTGGAGAACGAAAAATAGGGAGTCAGAAACCAGCGGGTTGTACGGTTTATTTTGGTGAATTGTTTTGCTTCTGTGTTGCAATATTATGTCATTACAGGTCGGTAAAATGAAACTTATAATATTGTTATTAACATAATTTGTACCATTATATATTTTATCCTCATTGATAATTCATAATTGATGGTATTAACCTGTATATATATTTTGATATTGTTATACACCTTATTTGCACAAGTATTTCACTTATTCTCATTGATAATTCATATTTGATGGCATAACGTGTGTATATATTTTGATATTGTTATTAACATAATTTGCATAAATATTTCTCCTATTTGCATTGATAATTCATATTCGATGGCATAACATGTGTATATGTTTTGATATTGTTATTAACATAATTTGCATAAACATTTCTCCTATTTTCATTGATAATTCATATTCGATAGTATATCGTGTGTATATATTTTGATATTGTTATTAACATAATGTGCATAAATATTTCTTCTATTTTCATGGATACTTCATATTTGATGGCATAACATATGTATATATTTTGATATTGTTATTAACATAATTTGCGTAAATATTTCTTCTATTTTCATGGATAATTCATATTTGATGGCATAACATGTGTATATATTTTGATATTGTTATTAACATAATTCGCATAAATATTTCTTCTCTTTTCATTGATAATTAATATTTGATTGCATAACATATATATTTTGATATTGTTATTAACATAATTTGCATAAATATTTCTTCTATTTTCATTGATAATTAATATTTGATGGCATAACACGTGTGTATATTTTGATATTGTTATTGACATAATTTGCACAATTATTATTTCTTTTATTCTCATTGATAATTCATATTTGATGGTGTACATTTAATGAAATCGTTTTATGCTGTGAACAACACTGCTTTAAATGATGAAACGTATTGTTTGCTGTCTTTTCGTGCTGGAATTTTGGTTTTAGTATGACTGTGATTGCAAGTAAGAGCTTTGGCGAAATTACTAACATTTTCCTACCCTGACGGGAGAATATCCTAGTTATAAATGTAATGATCATTCTAGAGATATTGGCCCTAATTTCAACTTTAGCTGAGTAGCGTCCGTATCCCAGGACCTCAGTACCCTCCAGCGGCGACTGGCTAACTAACACCCCTTTTCGGTAGTGTAGTGGTTATCAAATCCGCGTCTGGCACGCGGGAGACTCGGGTTCGATTCCCGACCGGAGAGCTATCTCTTCAGTTTTAAATGTTTTGTTACAAGTGTAGAACTACAAATTGTGGTACGGGAGACAGTAATTCAATTAATTATAATACTAATAGATTATACAGCATAATTCGGTTTAGGAATTAAGATCGAGGGTTTCTCTGCTGTACTCTTTCCCCTCGTGAATTCCAGGCTGAGTCCGGCACGCTTTTCTTTAATAAATTAGGCGTATTAGGAATCTGTGGTTTAATTTACATGACGCACCTTTCCCTCAAATTTCCCTAAATGTGTTCCGTTGAAGCGCATAATGAGTGAGTAAAATTGTGCAAGATATAATAATAACACAACGTAGGTATTGGTCCTCTTTTTAATCTAATTTGACGATCATTGGCAAAATAAAGGCAAAACACAATTTTACTTATCTGATTCAAATGTTGAATCGACCCGGGTACGTTATACTACAGTATTTAAAATGAAGCTAATAAAAAGAAACAACTGAATACTTTAGGTGAATAATCAATATTGATATATACTTTAACAAAAAAACTTTACTTTTATTGTAAAAAGGGTTTTTAATAAATATTAATAAATATACCTCGTTACGTTAATTCATAATAATGTATTTAGGGTCCGGCCCTGCCAGCTAACATTACATAAACCAGGGTATTTATGACCAAATTCGGCTCAAACTATGGGTCCGGCTCAGGTAGTTTTAATCAATCAACAAATCAAAACCATTTATCTTGAATAATACTTTACTTGTAATTATTTTGCAAATGACCATTGTCTAAATCAGTAAATTTATTGAGAAATTAATATACATCACGTCACTTATTACACAACTTAACCGCTTACTACTAGCTTTTTCAAATGAAAACCATTGAGTGATTGTCTTCTGTTATTTAGAACTTTTCATATTGTCTCCTCCAAAAAACATTGAGAATTCTGACGGGTGGTTTTTGGAAAGGTGATATTTAAGGTCTTTGGTATTACCACTTTTCATTTTAATTGAAGTTTTATTTTCAGTTTTTCACAAATTAAACATACTCCGGTTTTTGTTCCCTCTATAGTTTCATATTTAAAATAATCCAAATATTTTTCGGGATTTGATGCAATAACTCCTTTACTTTTTTGAACACCAATGACGCAACTTGTGGTTATGTGGAAGGTTTGTCCACTGACTTTGAAACTGCTTTTCTTTTTTGGGCTGAAGCTTTTGATGACATCTCGACGATTTCATCACTTTCACAAACGTCACTGGAACAATCGTGGCTGTATCTGTCTTTGTCACTATCATCCATAACATAGTCTTTGTGTTTAACACTATCATCACTGTGAAAAGGCTCTTTATCACTGCGGAATATCGCTGTCGCCACATTTTCTTGAGCCACCCTGTATATATTGAAATTTTAGTTATAAAGTCAATTAACTTTTATAACTAAATCAAAAATTGACGGTTCGAGCGTTTTTAAAACTTTTATACTGATTTTTATTGAATTTATCCGATAATTCAAAATAAAATTGGGATAAACCAAAAAACCCCAAAAAAGTCGAGAGAAACGAGACATACCGAGACGAGACGAGATAACGCCTTGTCTCATCTCGTCTCGATCTTGTCTCGTCTCGTCTCGATAAATTTTATCTCGTCTCGTCTCGTCTCGCGGCAACTCTAGGTGCTTTAGCATTTTTTTTGTCCATCTTATGATTGGGAGCTCAACTTCCCACTCCTGAATTGCTCTTCCGATGGGTTGATTTGAGGCATTATCAAATGTTCCCTCTATGTCAATGAATGCAGCAAGAACAATTTCTTTGCATTCGATTGTCTTTTCTATGTCTTTAACTAGACAGTGCAGTGCACTTAATGTGGATTTTCCTGCTTGGTAGGCGAATTGCCTAGGATGGAGCGGTGTTCTCGTTAGAGTTGCGCTTCTTACGTATTGATCGATTGCTTTCTCCATTATTTTGAAGAGAAAGGAGGTTAGGCTGATGGGACGGTATGAATTTGCTTCGTCCTCCGGGCGTCGGCCGGTCTTAGGTATAAATATCACATTTGCATCCCTCCAAGCTAGTGTTACATGTTCTAGGATAAGGCTAGCATTGAAGATTTTCTGTAGGTGTACCTTCAGGATCTCATAGCGTTTCAGAAGCAGGGCAGGGAAGATCCCATTTTTGCCGGGGGATTTGAAGGGCTTAAAGCTATTGACTGCCCATTTTGTTCTATTGTTAGTGAAGCTTTTTCCTGCCAGTCTTTTGTACATCCTGCTCGGGCTCTGGAACCCTTCATTGTGAGGATTAGTCTGATTCTGGGTATCTGGGTATCTGTGATTTGTGCTCTACTCAGACGATATTTTGTCAAAAGAAAGTTGAGTTGCTCGAGTGTATGGCTTCAAAATATAATTTTTTAAAGGGAACGCATCGTCTCCTACTATGACATAATTAAATTCAATTTCTCTGCGCCCACTTCTAAATATATAAAACAGTAATTGTTGACTACCAATGCTAACATTACTGTGCTAAAATGTACCTTATAGTTGTGAAATGTTTTGCATGCATTGTTTTTTGGGCATTCCGTATTGTCACGATTAGTTATCCGTGAGGCCACGCCTGGGATGGCGTGCATGTTATATAGCTCAGATTATGCATCAATATACATCAGGTGAGAAGAGATAATAAAGAAGGCACTTCGGTAAAACAAGAACAACCTCTATTGGTGAAAGATTTAATGAATTTACACTATACTCAATTACTAAAACACGCATGTGCTTGCGGTTGAGGTATGGTTTGAATTGTTTTTAGGTCTTAGTCGCTGTATTATAACAGAGTTCTTTAAGAGCGGTGTGTTTTAATTTATGATTAGGTTTGGTTATTCCATGAAATAATTGTTAGTTAAGGCTCTTAGTTTATCTTAGTTCACTTACTTTAGGGCACTAGAACTATTTAACTTTGAAAATCATTTGACTTAAAATTTTCACAGATCTATCGTATATTCGACCTTAGTACTTTTTAGGAGGGCATCTCTCCACAAATACGTTCCTGTGAACTGCATTTCCCGAGTTAGGTCTGAAGATTAGAATATGGTAAGAACCCCTACCACGTCCCTGTGGACAGCAGTAGGTGAGAGCAGATTAGGTGAGAGACAAAAACCTGTCGGACTGACATGACGGTCCACTTGACTATTTATATCAATCTGCTGACCATTGTAACTTCAAGGTTCATATATGTCTTGCGCCGTTCGCTTGCGTTGTTCATAATTAATGTTGAATGTTTACATAATATTTTCCAAATTCAAATTCAAACTTAGGAGAAGGTGATAATTAATTAGTAGTTTAAATGTCTCCAGTAGTTGTTCACAATATTTACATGCGTTCCGTCTATTGCACCCGCAGATGCAGGAAAATGCCGTGGAGTTGCAAAACGATGTTTTAAGTATTTATTTTCATTCCAGTTCTGTAGTAGGCATCTAAAAAAATATTTTGTTATTGGTACTGATCGCTTTAAGTATCCACTTTCAAAGAACTATTAGGTAGCATAGGCACTAATCATTACTAAACATTACAAAGCGTCCCGTATAATTCAAATACCTAATTAGAAAGTTCTGAACTTAATATAGGTATATATTTTCTATAATATAGATATTTATTTTGTTACTATGAACAATGAAACCATTATGTATATGTATATTGGTATAAAAACTTTGTAACCACACCGAATTTTCAGAAGAAACAATTGACAGCTCGTTGCCAAAGCCAGAAAAAAGTATGTTCCTAAAAAAAAATCGATTCTCTTACCTCGGTGGTAACGTTCTTGGGTGGTTAGTACTCTCCAAGACATCGCAAGGAAAGATGAAATTTTACAAGAGGCTGGCGATGAATTTCAAATTTTCAGAGAAAAACTGTTGCTGAGGCCTTAGAAGGCCAAGCAGATATAAAAAAATATCTGGTATAGAAAAAGTTAGCTCGGCAAGCATCTTTTTCCACAAACACAATTCCGTCAATACAAAATCTATCATTCATATCAACACCATCAGAGTCCAGTCCGGTGTCACGTCTCAATTTTCGGGAAGAAACACCTATTGATACTGGAATGGAATCTGGAAATAGTAAGAGGGTGGCCTCGAAAGGACTCGGCACTCCCTAGGTTAACTAATCCCTCTAGGCTATCGCCCAGCCTAGCATTGTAAAAAAGGCTGCGATGTTGGCTGAGGAGGCTGCTCTGAGAAAAGCCATGGTTGGCCATCGTTCTCCGAAAACGGATTCCCTTAGTTCCGAAATAGCGTCGCAATCGCAAAGCAGATGCTCTAGTGTTTCGTCCTCCAGTTCACAGCCTCTGCATAGAGGTGTCTGGCATAATCTCATTATGTAGAAATGTTTTCCTTAGTTTAGTCAGAATCTTGTCATACCCAGGTATGCCTTTGATGCAGACTCATTGGGTCAGCTTAGTAGCTCCCGACAAGTTAGCTGTTTCGTTCCATCTTGCCCTAAAGTCTTCATGCGTGATATTTTTTATCATATGTATAAACGTCGCGAAAGGTAGCTTTGAAGGGCCAGCAGCTCGCATAATGTTTGACCGACTGCCTTTCTTGCCAATTTATCCGCTAATTTGTTACCTTGGCACTGTGCATGTCCTTTAACGCCGCAAACAGAAATTCTGTTTTTGCGGGCGGCATCCTCCAGTGAATTGTGGCATGCTAGTACTGACCTGGCTGTATGTCTATAACTTTTCAGGGACAGTAGTGCTTGTCTACTGTTCGTATAGATTTTAATAGTCTTGTACTCAGTATTCCTGCTTTCTTATGCTTTATGGTCTTCATCTGCTTATCCACAAATTATCCTATTCGCTGCCCCTAATGTACTTCTTCGTGAAATCCAGTCACGGATCTTATATCTATGCTTACGTTTCTTCTAATTTATGGTCTACCTTTCTAAAGACAAAATTTGCACCACAATATTGATATTATTGTTAGAATGCAGCTCTCAATTAAATATCTTAATTTCATTAATATATCAAAATAAATGTTGTGTCAAACGTGTCTTCTTTATTGAAATTAATATTTTCTGTTTCGAATTAAATTATTTTTAGTAAAGTTATGAAAACTGGTTTAAATCCACAAACATTTTTTTTTTCAT
>MU192651.1:15503-28017 GCA_016904865.1 Pissodes strobi | reverse complement strand
ACGTAGGACTGGGCGTATCGCCAGGTCCTACGTGAGCGATTTGCAGCGAACGCGAACGCGAAACAGTGGCGATGCCGTGCGACTATATTAACTTTTCGTACGGCATCGCCAGCGCTTCGCCTTCGCGTCGCCTGTAAATCGCTCACCTAGGACTTGGCGTTACAGTCGACGCGAACGCGAAGCGCTGGCGATGCCGTAAGCGAATTAGTCGCGCGAATCGCTGCTTGCCGCTAGAAGTTCAAACAGGTTTGTTTTTTTCGCGCGAACTGAATGCGATCGCACGAACTGAATGCGATCGCACGATTGTTTAAAGTAGTGACCAGAGATATTTTCAATATAGATAGTGAAAAACTTATTTTCTTGGTGTTCGACAGAAGGCTATTGTGGGACCAAAAGAGTATGGGCTACCACAACCGTGATAAATCATGGAAATTATGGGAAGAAGTGGCAACAGAATTAAATGTTAGCAGTAAGTATATCTTTTTTCGTTTTATTTTTTAGTATACATTACAGAGCATAGGTATACAAGTTAGTAATTGAAAATATAAGTACAGTACAATTTATATTAATTATTTAGGTTTACTGCTGTGGTATTGCACCGATTTCGCTATTAAAATATTCTTTAAATGTGTCTCGTACGTCGTATGCCCTATTGGCAGATCTGTTGTTTACACGTGATGTGGATGGAGTGATTACTCTGTGAATTGAATAGCTCGGATTGTAATAAATTGGACTGATTGATTCCTTCTCTGTCTATAATAATGTTATGTAATACGCAAATACATTTTACTATTATATCAACTTTGTCAGGATGACATTCTATAGGTTTGTTAAGCAGTCTCCACTTTGCTGCCATTATTCCAAATGAACATTCTACCGTTCTTCGACTCCGTGAGAGTCTGTAATTTAAAATTTCTTCTTCGCGTGAATGATTTCGTTTAGAATATGGTTTCATTAAATATGATTTTAGAGGATATGCATCATCACCTAGTAAAATGTGCGGAATTAGGTAGTTTCTTCTCTTCTGGCAGAAAATACCCGTTTTCTAATTGCTCATATAAAGTGGAAGATGCAAATGTTCCGCCATCGCTTTGCTTGCCATATCCACCCATATCAATGCATAGCAATTTATAATTTGTAGTATTACGGAAAAGTACTGTTTGCAATTATAGAACATAGTACCCGAGTTTTTCGGGCATTTAATACGAATATGTTTTCCGTCAATGCAACCAACACAGTTAGGAAAATTCCACTTGTCATAAAATCTTACAGAACTTTTTAATAGTAATTCCTTTGTAGGCTGAGGCAAATGCCGTGGCTGTAATATTTTCCATATAGCTGTACAAGTTTAATATATGATTCTTCTTATTGTACTATGTGACATTCTGACGGAATCCAAGTCCAGTGGAGAGAAATCTGTAACAAAAAAAAACCTATAGTTATACAGGGTGATTCAGTCATCAGTACATTATTTTTAACGAGATATTCGGAAAAATATCTGGTTAAAAAAAATACAAATATAAAAAATATCAGGACAAAGGCAGATAATCGAAAGACAATTTTTTTTCGACTTCCCTTAAAATGATTGCACTATTGACTGAATCGCCCTGTATATCTTACAAAGTAAATATTCTTATCGTAGTATCTATTTATGTTTTTCATATATATTTCTTGTTTACACTTTTAGGTGAAGTAGCAAAAATCAAATGGAAAGGATTACGAGATACCTTTCGAAAGGAATATCAGAAAACTATTAAATACAAACAGTCCGGTGCAGCAGGAGGGGAAAATGTGGTTCTTCTTGGCCATACTTCGATAGTTTGTATTTTTTGGCAGATCAAATGACGCCATGGGAAACTTCGGGAAATATTTCGCTACCTAGAAAGAATTCATTACTACTAGTAAACGAGGAATCAAATGAAGGACTAGACGCAGAACCAGAGTCTCCTAACACGCAAAATACCGAAGATCATTATACGAACAACGCAATACAGGTTTTACAATCTGCGAGTATTGCCAACCAATCTAAACGACCTAGTGAAGACCGAAATTCATTGCCTGAAACACAACAGTAAAAGCCAACACGTAAGAAGCAGGAACCCTCAAGCAAGAAACAACAAACTCTGCCAGCGAAACCTGCAAAACGCGGAAACGATATCCAAACGAAGATGCTTGTTTAGAAGAAGAAAAACTATTTTT
Organism: Pissodes strobi; assembly: GCA_016904865.1. Lineage (NCBI taxonomy): Eukaryota > Metazoa > Arthropoda > Insecta > Coleoptera > Curculionidae > Pissodes > Pissodes strobi. Next base: position 25,818 of record MU192651.1, on the reverse strand, counting down.
TTTAACAAAGAAAAGTAGAATCAGATATACATAAAGAGTACGACTGCCATTTTTTAATGAGTTTACTACCTCATTTCAAAAATGTAAAAGAAGAAAGAAAGCTCCATGTACAGTTACATCTGCAGCAAGTTCTTCTAAACGAGATCACATCCTACAAAAGTCAGCCATCAGGTCACGTAATTTTTCCAAATAGATTTTCCGGGGTCCAAGCTTCATATTCTACTAATACTACTCCTCTATCAGAACCATCACTTACTCCTTCAACTCAATCGACATGCTATCAGTTTTTACCTACACTTTTCTCTCAACCTTCCATATCCCAGCATTCCAATTCATCGAACAGAAATAAACCTATTCCTGAAAATGAGATACCAGAGGAGGAACAGCAAGACCACCGAGAAGACCATAGTATTACAACATATGTTACCAATTTCACCGGTTAAAATTTAAATTACCCTAGTTTTGCTATAAGTTTTACTTACTTTAATGGTTTTGTTAGCTTTTCGGATGGAGAAATACATTCCCTGAAGTTACACTGTTTTCTTATTGCCTCTTCTATTGCATTCAATATATAAGGGTAGGTGTCCTAACTCATTCGATAATATTCAAAGAACCTTATCAGTTGCAACTTTAACTCTTCAAAAATCAGATAATATTCACCTAAATGATGATTTGCGTATATTTCGTTAACCCAAAACCGCCTATGTTTCTTGTTAAATGCAGATAATCTCAATACCGAATTCTCAGATAGATAAAATTCTTCTTCGATATCCATATCTTGAAATAAGACCTTTCGCCTCCTATGCTTCAATGAAGCTCATAAAATCGCTTTCAATCGCGCGAACTTTAGAAACACCAGAAACCACTGCTTTTTCTCGCGAATAAGCGCAAACACGCGCGAACCATACTTCGCGCGAAATCGCTTGCACTGTAACCGTAGCCTTAGGCTACGGTTGTGATTGTTAATTTTATTAGTGGACATCCTTTCTGCTAACCTATTAATTTGTCTGGTAAGGGATACCTAAATCATTTAAAAACCCTATTGGCCCAATAATATTATCGAGACCGGCGCCGGCGAGACTAGGGCTTCTTTGTCTATATGACCAACTTTGTCAAATCCAGTTACTGTGAAAACAAAAATGTCTTCTGCGATAACTGGCAACTCTGAAATTGCCGTATTTCCAACAATTCGCGCCAGCAAACTCCACAAGCCAGTATTGCATGTTCAACGATCATACGGAGAGGGTTTTGCGGTCATAGATACGTAAGAAAATCCACGATGTTTGAGTATTTAAAAGAAGTGGCTATGCTAATGGTTGGGTCTCCGAAAGCATGGAAATTTAAATTTTGTTATTATAGGCAGTTTTTTTTTTTCAATATAATTAATGTGTAATGATTTTGTTTATGTTATTAATGATAGATTTAACTTATAAAATGTATTTGAGCCATTAGCAATGTTGCTTCATAATTTAAATATATATTCAGTTCTCACATGGTATTTCATAAATAACATTAATTTTTTATTTTTATGCGGTTTTGTTTTAAGTTTTGATTTTGAAAATTCATAACGTTACCGTAATGGTGTATGTCTTGGACAAACTAGTGTAAACCGATTAGTTAATTGCTAAATAACTGGTCCATATACCTCGTGATAATATTTATAGGTGTAGAGTGGATCGTAGAGAAGACAGTTGAGCGGAGGCGCCACTAAATTTTCTAATAAGAATATATCAATGATTTTTAAGCGTTGAAATTAGGGTAGTAAAATTTAGAAAACTACCCTATCTAAGAATGTTCAGAAATCTGCAAATAAATTACATAAACTCAACTTGACAGGGGGCATCGAAGTGAGTTCGATTCGGTAATCCGCTTATGGACAAAAACCTGGGTAGCTCTGGGAGCACTTTATTCCGTATTTCACAGACAGCAAAGATACCGAACCAATTTAGAATAGATTTCTGCAACATAAGAAGCCTAAATACTAACATAAATTCGGTACACCAACATCTACAAGCAAATAGACCACACATACTAGCCCTTACTGAAACACAAGTATGTCCTACAACAACAACAGTAAACTACCCCTATCCTGGTTACGACTTACACACCCGATATAGACATAAGTTCTGAATATGCCTTTTTATCCGAAGCGACCTTTCATTTCACAGCGAGGAAACACTCGAACCGAACAACCTTTATTATATAGTTTATATGCTCGGAGAGCGATAGAACCTACCAAAGTTTTTTTACAACACTAGCTACCGCTTTTGACGCAATACAGGTCGAGCACCCCAATTCAGAAATAATCGTTCCGGAAGATTTCAATGCCCACAACACCAGCTGGCTCAAACATCACAACAAAACCGACAACCAAAGTAGAGAGGCTGAAGCTACTGAAGCATTTGACATCAGCTGCGGGCTTACTCAACTTGTAGTCGAACCAACTCGAATCTCAGAGAGGGACCAATCCACCCTCCTGGGTCTTTTTCTAACCACCAATCCTGACTAGTGCACAATTACAGTTGGTCCGCCATTAGGTACTTGCGACCACACACTTATTACAACGGTTTGTGAATTACCACTTCTACAGAAGGATCCACCATTGCCTCGCAAAATCTGGCATTACAATTCTGCAAACTGCGACGATCTAAGGGAGTTCTACCTATATTTTCCTTGGCTCGACGTCTGCTTTGGTACTGATGACACGTCAGTCTGCTGCGAAGAGATTACGCAAGTATTCTCCTCAGGAATGGAAGCATACATCCAAAATTCCATCAAGTTACCGTCAAAAGAAAATCCCTAGTTCGACAGACGATGCGAAAGACCTGTAGGTAGGAAACAGCAAACCTACAAGTACTGGCAGTAAAATCAGACCGCTGAAAATCGCAATTATGTTGTCGAAGAGAGAAACGAATGCAAACGTGTGATCGACGAAACTAAGGACAAACACAATCAAAGGATCGGGAATAAGCTTTTGCAATGCCTCAGGGGCTCCAGGAATTTCTGGTTGGTATCAAAGGTAGTAAGTAATTTAACTTTACTTTACAAAAACGTATCTACCACCTTTGACAGACTAACGTGGTATCACGGCGACTACAGCCAAGGCAAAGCAAACATGCTCGCCAAAATGTTTTCATCGCACTCTACCCTTAACGTCCCCTAGCGCATGGCTCTCCCCACCATATCGAACATCAACACTAACATGGCAGAAGTAGTTTCATCACCGTGATATTCGTAACATCCCCAAAGAACTAGATAGGCAATAGGCATCAGGATCGGACGAAATACATGTCATCGTCTTCGCGCACACACACCTCGTCGAGGGCCATGGGATCTCCCTTTAGTGTGTGTGCCCCTGCCATAAAAAAAGGAAAGTTATTTAAGACGGTCTACAGCCAAAAAACTTACAGTAAGTTACCATAAGTTCGGAGCATCTAAGTAAGAATACGTAATACAAAAATTAAATCAGATAATTACAATAATATTAACAAGACATTTGATAGCCAAGATAAAATCGCATACGGTAAAGAATTTTCGATAAACATAAAATATGTAATTAGACGCCAACTTATATGTCATTTGTATGTCTTTTTCATATGAAGGTCATAGGTGGAATCCATTGGCAGTAGTTAATACATATTCCCTCACTCATACAGCCTAGCTGGCCGCTGGCCCCAATTAGTGCTTTACTGCGGCATGTAAAGCTGCACATCACACCATGTGGGTCAACATCAGTACCACAAAAGGGGTCTCGGACTAGCAGGAATGAACCTTGAAAAATTCTCTAGGTTAGCGAAAGATCGGAAAGGAAGGAAGACGATATTGCCGATAATACGTGAAAATATTAATGGCAGGCTGCTTGCCAATTTACCTCATGGTAAATTACTAACAATACTAGAAAAGGCAATGATGAAATATCGGTTTCGAAAAACTGTATATTTTCTTCCTGCACGTTTATCGGTGAAAAGAGAAAACCACTCGTCATAAATGAACACATTGACAATGCCACGTCGACAGATATCTTTGACATCCGTCAAGAAAACGTTCGAAAATAAGAGATGTACCATGGAATACTTCGGAGCTGTACCGGCGATACCGGTTTTGTACCTTCCCAGATATTTCAAAGTATGAAATAATTTAATTTTTTTTAAATTTTAAGATCAAAGATCTAAGTTCAAAATAGGTAAAGCGAATATCAACCACATAAATCTACCAGCGAAAGGGAAGAAACTATATTCCTTGGTTTGGTAGCGTTTACAACTCTACACTGGTCAATATATAGACAACATAGTGAGCACCCACACGATAAAAAATACAACAGCCCTCATTCGAAACGAAAGATCAAAATCATGCCTGTATTTTAACAATATAAAAATATTTAGTAGCGAAGCCAACAGCAAAATAGACATTCTTGAGATTATTGTAATCTATAGAAACGAAAATGCCATTAACGATAAGAGAGATATTAGTAGTATGAATAGGATTTATTTTTCAGTACTATCGCACATCTGCATGTAAAGTTTGTGTACTGTCTCTAAAATGTGTTGATATGTACTATTTACTTGTAATATGTGTTGTGTGTATGCTATACAGAAGGAAATGATACATTTGGGAATTAGAGGGAATATAAAAACCTATTTTCCAAGTAACACGAAATCATAAATAAGAAAACAAACAGGCTCTAATTAAAAATAAGGATGAGCGTATTATTTATGATGGTAAGTGTATGGGAGGATTAACCACTACCAGGTAACCGAACCAAATCTGGCTGGTTTGATCAATTTTGTTTTAAAGGTTGAATCACCAGTGCTAAAGCCATAGCTGGCCTAAAAGTATTAATTCGGTACAACCTCTCGAACCACATGAATATCTCCATTATCAGAGAGTTTCAACGGCACAATATAAGGTTTAATTTCTTCTTACAAATTCTGACCATTTGACTCAACCTTTGGATGTAAGCCATTTTAAAGCTCTCAAAGTTAGTTGGAGGAAGATACAGACGAAATATTAATTATTGAGAAATCCACGAGATCAAACCCTAAACAAAACTTCGTTTCCCTCTCCTTTGAAGAAATTGCTTTAGGAAATGAAACTGAGAGAGGCGGACATTATAAAAAAACGCTTTAGGATTTTCTCCTTCGATAAACATGAAGTGCTCAAAATGCTACCCAAGCAACGATTCGAATCAAGCGAAAGCAAAGTTGCAGAACAATATCAGAAAACACGGAATTAGGGATCATTCACATGGCTTTCTTTCTCAAAATGGGCGGCTCTATAAAAACAAAGTCAACTCACCTGACAGTACTAAAATCCCATTAAGGAGTGAGTTCCAGGCTCTAACAAATTAACCAAAGATAAGACCTGAAACTCCAAAAAATTGGTCGGTTGGAAAATCCCACAAAATATCAAATAAATTACCATACGACACCAACCACTGCTACTACAACCGGAAGACCAACGTAGAGTGACGTAAGTGAAAAATCGAGAAACAAACGTAAAAGGTACATGAACTTCTTCCAAAATCACCACTTCAAGAATTACAACTGACCAATCGAAAGACGACTCGCATGTCGCATGTCACTCCCAACAATTTTCTTACCGATTTCGAAAATAGATGCCCCGAATTTTAATGTACCGAAGCATATTCTAATTAAGTACACGAGTTAGCCGAAAGGAAGCTTATTCGATCCGACATTTATGAAGAGAAACATGCTGGAAAAAACTCAATTCCTGCCCTGTCATCAAATGTTGACGCGAGATATCCAAAATTAGTAAGCGTTGCCTTCACGAACCAGCAACTCAAACCAAAACAAAATCCTAGCATGGATCTTTTATTTTAGAGAGTATTTCTTCTACCGTGTCGCAGAGGTCACCACAAATACACATAATTTCACTTGGAATTACACTTACGAGACTTTTGAACGCATATTTAAAGCAGTTATTGGCATTTCGACGAATGAACAAAATCCGGCTCGTTACAAATGTGATACTTAATGTCCTGCTAGTTCACCAGATTTATCACCATTTGATTTTTTTATGGGGTTAGACTTACGCAATCAAGCCAGGGCAACCGATTCTTTAGAACATTTACGGTAACGTATGACAACGAATTTCGTATTTTAATAGCTAGTCTAACACTTTATCTTATAATACTTAAAATTTGTACAAAATTTTTATTATATGCCGTATTATCATTTTAAAATATTTCAAAACAGAATAAATGATCTATTTGGTAAACATATGACACATATAATATTTTATAACATAATTGTGCTATTAATATTATTTTATGACATTGCTTATATTATAATGTATTTTATCCACATAGTATTGGAAAATTTGTATAGATTTTAGTAAATATTAATAATTGCGGTTTGTAAATTATCTTATTCATTAATGTTTTGCTTCAATGTCATATTTAAATCTACTTTATTGCCTTTTTTGTTTCTTATGTTAGCGCTCGTTTGTTAGTGCACTGCCGAATTGATATTCGCTTATTTTACCTAGCAAATACCTATCATCATAGGATAGGTATTTTTCTTCCATAGCCTTGCCCATGGAAATCAATCTTCAGAGAATAAAGCGTTCCTTAATCTGAATTTGAATTTTCATGATTTTCAGCTTTATGGAAGTGGGGTTTTATGTAAAGTGCTTTTATCCGTTTTCATTGTGTAAGCTGTTTTGACAGATTTCATTCTGAAAAAGAGCTGGTAGCTTCACGCTTCTCTCAACAAAGAATAAGTGCATATTTTCACCAGAAAGAAATTCCCTTTGCCGACACAATACCGTCGTGAGCGAGCCCTATATAAGGATTCGCCAAATAGCGTTATAAATTCAATATCTAAAATTGGCTAGTAAGGATTGTTGTTCTGTCTTAATCTAGCATCTACGATTTTATCATGAAATTTACAATTATATTGCTTAATACACCGGCATAATCAGTTTCCTCTACTTGACTTGTAATGAGCGTAGTATAGCCAAATTATTCCTTATGCATGCCGCAGGTATGATCGATTAGATGTTGGGAAAATTATTTCAACCGTCAATAACGTAACTAATACGTATGAGCGAAGCACCGCGCTAACCCAAATTAACACAACCGACGACGCCGACGTGTTGTCGTATTTAGAATTTCGCGTGCAGTTCGAACAGAGTGTACTTTTACTCCGATCTGCTATCCTGTTATGCCAACATATCTCATTGCATGTCTTTGTAATGTTATGAATTTTAATTTTTGATGTGTAAATATCTTACGCGGGGTATGAGAAAACAGAGAAATCAAATGTCCTGGAAGTGAGTTCCACAGCGATGCAGTGCGCCGGATAAAGGAGTTCTTGTAAAGCCACGTTCTAGGTGTTTACATTTGTACAAAGAATGGGTGCGCTCTTGCCGTCTGTCGTGACTGTGCGACAGGCGTTGCTGGGGGCTGGATGAGGAGGGCCAAATCTTAGGAACATCTGCCGTGAAAATATCGGTAAAACAGAGATGTCTGCGGTGTTCCAGACTATTCAGATCCCGGGTCAATTCCGGGTCGCCGACGAGACGCACAGCTCTCTTCTGAATGGAATCTAGCAGCTTTGGGGTGTGCTTTGGTGCGGCACCACAGATGTGTGAGCAATATTCTAAGTACAGTCTTATTTGCGTTTTGTAGGTCAAGAGCAGCTGCTGCGGTGTTGAGAAATAGCACACCAAACTTTTGCGTGGCTGAATTTGCCATGTTAGCAACGTGGTCTTGCCAGGACATATTAATGTTGACCGAAATACCCAGTAGTCCGATTGACGAGGATGACGGAATGGTTGATCCTGCCATAATAATGTCAGGGTTCGCCGTATTGGCTTTTGTGGTAAGCGTGGCTGTTTCGGTTTTGGCTGCATTGAACTAGATCAAATTTCTGTCCCCCAAGTTCGAACTTTCTCCAGATCTTGTTTAATTGTTGTAATCTGCTCCTAATAATAGTGATAAGTCTCACTCGCTGGTAAAGGTTTTTCTGATCTAAATAATGAAAAAAGGGTACTGCCATCTGCAAAACTATAAATAGGATTATTAGTTTCGGTCAGCAGGTCATTAATATAGATGAGGAGAACACAGTTGGTGAAAGTACTGGCGCTATGACTTTGCAGATATAAAATTAGGAAGGATAGATGTGAAGTGTTAGCAGTGCTTAAGTTTTGCGTTATGCATGAGTGGACTGATTGACTTGGTGCAAGCAGTTTACACTGCAAGTCCAAGGCAATCACACCGGATTACTGCAAAGTGAATGCTTGCAGTTACTCACTCTCACATGGCTGACATAATACAACGTAACTGTATGTGTTATTATTTGTTAGTTACTTTGTTTTTATTTTGGGTATTTTGCCCTTTATATGTGTACGTGTATGTAGTTTTATGGCGGAATTGGGAGACTTTTACATAATATTGTTCCGTTTGAGTGGACTGCTCCGTTAAAAGTATTGTAATGATGGGATTTTTGTGGTTGTGTATTTGCTCTAGAAGCCTTGTGTGTTCTCCGACTAAGTATTCGTTTATAGTATGGTCTTTGAGATCTTTGAGTACCACAATTGTTTTAATATGCATGTAGTGCATGCGGACTTTGTTCTCTTTGTAGCCTTTCGCAGGCTCTTCGACCAGTCTGATAAGTTGGAACTCTACGCTTTGCAGTCATAGAAACTCAAATTGCGTGGTTTTGGAATGAGCATTCCTTTGGCCTTAATCCATATCATGGGAAAGTGTTTGAATTCAAGCGTTTTGTTTAGTATGTTTGTTAGTTTCTGTATTGCTATTTCAGGCAGGTTCTTTAGAACCTTGTGTTGGATATTCTCTAGTCATGGGGATCTTTTAGGACCGCGATTTGCATTATTTACAGGATTTCGTTTGGGTTTGTGGGAAAGATTTCATCGCCTTGGTCATCGTCTGCCTTCTCTTCACTGGATTACACAATCCCCTTCAGGCCATATCAGTGTAACGAAATCATTTTGCCTTTATTCTGGATTGGTTTAGCAATTTTCCATAAGGAGTTGTCTGCAATTATTGATATTGTTAGGTATTCTTACCATTTGTCGATTTTATAGCTTTGATGTCTCTTTTGATTGTATTTGTGAGTCTGTTACTGTGAGCGTCACCTGTAAATGTGGCTCGAATTTTAGTCTACTTCTTTATCTTATGCTCTGTTTTACTTGTTCAAAAAGTGCGTATGGAGTCATTTGTTTTGTGTTATACTGTTTAATTCATAGTGTTTATAGCTTGGTTGTCTAGTTCTTCTTTAGTGTTTATGTTTGGTAGTATTGTGACTATGTTTTCTGTGAAAGTGTCCCATTGCATGAATGTTTGAGTGTTTGCTTGAGCGTGTTCGTGTATGTTGCTTATTGTTATCTCCATAGGCCTGTGATCTCATGCTGAGAGGTTTTCGCGATTGTCTATTACAATATTATGTGCTATGTTTCGTGTTAGTGCCATGTCTAGAATATCTGTTGTGTGTGTAGTAGTGGAAGTGTGCTGGTTTTATGGAGCATGGATATGCTTGTGATGCTTTGAGTAATACGTCAGACGGATGCTCAAAGAGGGAAGTAATATTTAGCCCGGATTTTATATCGATTAACATTCAGAGTCTTACCCATGATAAGCTGAATAGTATAGATATAGAGTACTTAACCGAATATGACATAGACATTGTGTGTCTGCAAGAGACGTGGCCGTTAGGGACTCTATTGAGTCATTTCATATTCTTAATTTTAGGCTTGGTAGTTTTTATTGTCGTAATGTTGCTAGAAGAGGTGGGGTATGCACCTGGGTGAGACATGGTATTAATTTTAAGGTAATTGACTTGACTCAGTTTTGTTGCGAGTTTTCATTTGAGGTATGTGCTGTGCAATTTAACGTGCGTGGAAAAAAAGTTATTCTCCTCAATTGCTATAGGTCTCCAGATGGAGACATGAATATATTTTTGAATGCTCTTGAGAATGTCCTGCATTTTGTATACAGATCGCAAATCTCTATTTATCTCTGTGGTGATTTGAATATAGACTCGCAAAGAAACGGCAATGATCGCAATTTTACAAAGCTTATGTATATTCTGTCTAATTTTAACTTAAGTCCAATTGTTAAATGGCCTACTAGAATTCAGGAGCCTTTTACATTTAAAACAATAGATAATATTTTTAAAAATGTTACCGGTAAATCGAATTTTAATGTAGTAATAGATAATACCTTTTCTGATCACCGTTCAATTCTATCTGAATGTAGGATTTTTTCGGGAAATCATGCATCGGCTTATATAGTTCGCCCAGCCGTTGTTGACCCTCGAAACGCATGCAAGTG
>MU192651.1:0-15403 GCA_016904865.1 Pissodes strobi | reverse complement strand
CGAGGGTCAACAGCGGCTGGGCGAACTATACATATCAGTCTAGGAATTTTTCTGATATAGCCATGGAAAACTTTTAGTCCGAATTGAGTAATGTGGACTGGAGTGATTTGTATACTTTGAACGAAGTGGATAAATCTTTTAACTTTTTTTTTGATCATTTTATGAATATTTTTAATAAAAATTTTCCCGTCAAAGTTCGTCTGGGGGGAAGACCTAATGATAAGCAATGGGTTGATGAATCTGAGGGATTTATTTTTTTTATGTAAGCACTATCCAGAAAATAAATCCACATATAAATGCGCTAAGACAGAACATCACAAGCTGGTGAAAACTACGAAGAGGGAGTATTTTCAGAACAAAATTTTTTCTTCGGAGAATCCTGGGAGAATGGCTTGGGGGATTGTTTCTCTCTTGACTGGTAAGGTCTCCAATAAAACTAATAATATAGTTCTTAACGTAGACAATAAACAAGTAAAAGACTATGATACAATTTGTGAAACTTTTAATGATTTTTTTCATTAATGAGCCACTGAAGATTGTTCAGTCATTTTTTTTTATGGCAGTGGCACACACACTAAAGGTAGATCCTATGGCGCTCGACGAGCGGTGTGTGTGCGAAGATGTTGATTGACACGGTTCTTGAATATTTGTAGGTTGTAATTAGTGGGAAACAGATGTCCTGGAAGTGAGTTCCACAGTGATGCAGTGCGCCAGACAAAGGAGTTCTGGTAAAGCGATGTTCTCGGTGTTTCTAGTTGTACGACGAACTGGTGCGCTCCTGCCGTCTGTCGGGACTGCCTGACAGGAGTTGCCAGGGGCGGGATTATGTGGGCCAAATCCTGGGAACATCTGCCGTGAAAGTATCTGTAAAACAGAGACATCTCGGCCACATGTCTGCGATGTTCCAGACTATCCAGATTCCGGGTCAACTCCGGATCGCCGACGAGACGCACAGCCCTCTTCTGAATGGAATCCAGCAGCTTTAGGGCATGCTTTGGTGCGGCACCCCAGATATGTGAGCAATATTCTAAGCACGGTCTTATTTGCGCTTTGTACAGCAAGAGCAACTGCTGCGGTGTATAGAGTTTTTTGTTGCGAAATAGCGCACCAAGCTTCTGGGAGGCTGATTTTGCGATGTTAGCAACATGGTCATGCCATGACATATTGCTGTTGACCGAGACACCCAGCAGCCCGATTGACGAGGATGAAGGAATGGTCGATCCTGCCATAATGATGTCAGGGCCCGCTGTATTGGCCCTCTTAGTAAACGTTGCTGCTTGTATCTTTGCTGCATTGAACTGGACCAAATTTCGGTCGCCCCAAGTTTGAACTTTCTCCAGGTCTTGATTAATTGCTGTAATCTGCTCCTGTCTGCGGTGATGAGTCTCAGTCGCTGGTAAGGGTTTTTCTGATCTAAAGTGGGAGACAAGGGTACTGTCATCTGCAAAACTGTAAACAGGATTATTCGTTTCGATCAGCAGGTCATTAATATAGATGAGGAACAGAGTTGGTGAAAGTATTGCGCCCTGAGGCACGCCCGCGTTGATGGTGAATGTGTCCGAGATGTGTCCATCGACTGCAACATGTAGGGATCGGTTCTTAAGGAAACTGGCCAGCCAGCTGCAGAGAGAGGCGGGCAGTCCCAAGGACGGCAGTTTGTTGAGCAGTCCGTCATGCCAAACTCTGTCGAATGCCTTTGAAATATCCAACGCAATCGCTCGAGACTCTCCGTAGTTTTCAATTGCCCTACTCCATATATGAGTGACATAGGCCAATATATCTCCTGTCGATCTCTCTTTGCGAAAGCCGTATTGATTATCGCTGATTATTCTGTTGCTCTCGAGGTACTTGAGTAGTTGCTGGTTGACTACACGTTCCATGACTTTGGAGATTATTGGAAGCAAGGCAAGCGGGCGATAGTTTGAGGGCGTGGTTTTCTTGCCTTTTTTTGGAACAGGTTGCACTCGAGCGACTTTCCAAGAGGATGGGTAAATCCCTTTTCTGTAAGAAAGAGAAAAAAGCCTGGAAAAAACAGGTGTTAGTTCGTTGGCGCAGTTCTTTAGCACGATGGCAGGTATTCCGTCCGGTCCTGATGCCTTTTGCGTATCTAGTTCTTCAAGGATTTTGCGAATATCACGATGAGAAAACTTGACTTCTGCCATGGTGGTGTTGATGTTTGGTATAGTGGGGAGAGTTTTGCTTTGGGGCACGTCTAAGGTAGAGTGCGATGAAAACATTTTGGCGAGCATGTTTGCTTTTTCCTTGGCTGTAGTCGCCGTGATGCCACGTTCGTCCGTCAAAGGTGGGAGAGACGTTTTTGTAAAGTTGTTACTTACTGCCTTTGTTACCGACCAGAAATTCCTGGAGCCACTGGGGCATTGCAAAAGTTTATTCCTGATCCTTTGATTGTGTTTGTCCTTAGTTTCGTCGATCACACGCTTGCACTCGTTTCTCGCTTCGATAAAATAATTGCGATTTTCAGCGGTCTGATTTTGCTGCCAGTACTTATAGGCTTGAGAGAAATAATCTATCAACTCACGATTTTTCGAATTTTATTAAAAAGAACTATAATAGTTTCTTTCTGAAGCCCGTTACAGAAGATGAGGTTGAACATTTAATTAGGTCTAGAATAAAAAATAAATGGTCATCTGGTTTTGATGGAATCCCGCTTTGTCTTTTTAAAAAGGTCATGTGTTATTTGATTAAGCCATTAGCCATCTTAATAAATCTTAGTTTTTCTGCCGGTCAATTCCCTAGTCGGCTGAAAGTAGGAAAAGTTGTTCCTATCTTTAAGAAAGGTGATCCTGAATTGATGAAGAACTATAGACCAGTGGTGGTGTCGTCTTCATTTTTGAAACTTTTTGAATATGCTTTCCTAGTTCAATTTTTTAAGTTTTTATTAAAATTTAATTTAATTAATGATAATCAGCATGGTCTCTTACATGGAAAATCTACAAATACTGCTATTCAGGAATTCTATGATAAAATTCTGGACAGGGTTGATAATGGAGAGTGTCCAGTGGCTGTTTTTCTTGACCTTTCAAGAGCGTTTGATTGTGTCACTATTAATTTATTACTGTCCAAATTGGAAGACTATGGGATCCGGGGTAAACCGCTGTGTTGGCTGAATTCATTCTTGAGTGACAGAGTTCAGTATGTTTCTCTTGACTATTTAACTAGTAATAGCAGACAAAATGCAAGTTCATCATATAAGACTGTTCGTTCGGGTGTGCCCCAAGGCTCAGTTTTAGGACCCCTTTTATTTATAATATACGTTAATAACATAGTTAGCATAGCTGCCGATTTTCATTTAACGATGTACGCAGACGACACTACTGTCTTGGTTTCTGGTAAATCTCAGGAGCAACTTATGGAAAAGTGTAACGATACCTTGAATAAATTATTTAAATTTGTCAATAGCAATGACTTACATCTAAATGCAGAAAAAACACAAGAATTAATATTTAGAATGCCTCAAAGACCTCTGGTTGACCCTCCATCATTAAATATAAATAGTGAGAATATTTCGTACGGTAGTTCGGCAGTTTTTTTGGGAGTAAGGATTGATGGTTTCCTATCCTGGCGACCGCACTGTGAAGCCTTATGTGGAAGGCTTAATCAGGTGTGTTATCAGGTGAGAATCTTGCGCCATGTACTTAATATTGAGCAGTTATTGTCCCTTTATTATGCCCAGGCGGGTAGTCGTCTAGCGTATGGCATTTGATTCTGGGGTGCATCTTCTATGGTCTCAGATGTATTTATTGCCCAGAAGAAAATTATTAGGGTCATTGCGGGTGTCTCCCCTACCTCCTCCTCTAGAAATTTGTTTGTAAAATTTAAAGTACTGACAGTTCATTCATTATTTATATATTGGATGTGCGTAAATGTTTTTGTTAATAAGTCAGTGTATAAAACGTCCTCAATGTTTCATTCATATGATACTCGTCGAAAGAATGACATTATGACAGCGAACTGTAAGTTGAATGTAACAAAAAATTCATTGCGCTGTTTGGGCGTTACATTATTTAATTCACTTCCAATTAATCTTAAGGTTTGTTCAAATGTTAACATGTTTAAGCGGAGGTTGAAGCAATTGCTAGTTTCTAGATCTATATATTCTCTCGATGAATTTATTAATAATCAATAATCGTTGATTGTTTAAAGCTAATTGTTATCTATTTGTAACATAGCATTATTATTTTTTTATACTGACGATGTCTATACATTTTCTCAAATGTCTTTGATGAATAAAGTATTATTATTATTATTATTATTATTATTATTATTATTAATATAGAGCCGCTATATTTGAGGCTCAACCCCACGAACTGTGATTGGCGTTGAAGCCTCCTGCCGTTATGACAGAAAATGCGTATTCGAAAAGTTTGTTGCTGACTTAATTCCTTTGCAAATTTTGATATTTTGATATTTTTGATATTTTTTTTGCTTTTCGCATTTTGTACTGAATTTCGAGGTTTTTCAAAAAATTAGACTAAAGTACCAAATTTAATCGTTTCGTACTGAATTCGGTACAGTTGTATTGAGACAGTGACACTGCCGACAATTTATTCCTATCAAGATTTGGCATAAAATCCTTAAAAACTAAAGTAGAAATCCAATCAAACCTATCATAGACAAAATAAAAATCAGGGGAGGGCAACGTTGCCAATTCTCAGTTCCCATTATTTTTAATTTAAAAGAGTATTATTAACTGCACGCATGGCCCTCCGCTCGCTACGGGGCGAAACCAAAATGAAACTAACCCAAATTTAAAAAAGACCCAGCAGGGCTGTCGATGTCGGAAACAATATGCTGAAACGTAAAGACATAGGTCATTCTCTATATGTTTGACCAACGTTGCCAAGAATTAACAACGTTGCACTCCCTCCCAGCTGTCCTAGGTTCCTTGTCCTTGTCTTGGCTCTTTAGAGCATCACCTTGTGGATCATCTTGTGGATCTTCCTGAATGGCGTTTCCACTATGGTCATTCTTCCTATGTTCCTGGTTATTTCCTGCGTCCTCATCGTGCACATGAAGAACCAAATGAAACTAACGAAATGTAACCCAAATTTTAAAAAAGCCAGCAGGGCTGTCGGTATCAATTTGCTGAAATGTAAATATATAGGTCACTCTATACGTTTGGCCAACTTTGCCAGGAATTAGCAAGTTGCGCTCCCTCCCAGCTGGTCCTTGTCCTAATTCTTTAAAGTATCACCTCGTGGATCATCTTGTGGATCTTCCTGAATGGCGTTTCCTCTTTTTATGGTCATCCTTCCTATGTTCCTGGTTATTTCCTGCATCCTCATCATGTACCTGAAGATTTTCGTCGCTGTCTCCTCTATTCTCTGTTCTAGCAGTCTTGTCACAGCTTCTCTGTACAGCTGTCTCGTCGTCTTGAAATCCTCTCATCTGCAATTCATGATCGTCCTTAGTAGTTTCTGTTCCAGCGTAAGTAACTTCTCTGTGCTGGTCTTTGCTGCGGAGCCCTAAACCGGCGCGGCAGCGGCATGGTGTACATGGCTGACGTAGGTATTTTAGAGTCTAATCTTGATGTCCTTATCCAGTCTTGATTGCCTCATGATGTAGGAGTATATTGCGCTCGCTGCTACTCCTGCTCTTTTCCTGGTGATCTGCAAGTGGCCCTTGAACGTCGACTTCGCGTCCAGCGTGACTCCTAGGTGCTTGACGGTGTCTTTATCCTCTATCTCTGTTCCGTTGATCATGACATATCCTTACTCTCTTGCGTTTTTGGTTGAAGTTAATCAGTTGGGTCTTGTCCTCGTTGATCTTCAGGTTCCACTTCTTTAAGTATTCCGCTAGCTGCCTGACATGTTGCTCTAATCTGCCGCTATCTGTTGGGTTGATGATCTATAGACCGCTACGTCATCAGCGAAAAGTGCTATTTTGTTGTTTTGCTTCCTTGGTACGTCATTGATGTATATGTTGAACAGCGCCGGCGACGTCACGCTTCCTTGAGAGTTCCTGCCTTATTGTCCGTGTCCTTGATTCTGTCCCGTTGATCAGCGTTGTTGTCGACCTGTCCTTTAGGTAGCCCATAATGAGTCTCGTGATGGCCGGTGTTATCCTGGCTTCGTGCATCTTGAAGGCCATTGCCTCCCACCATTCGGTGTCAAAAGCCTTCTCCAAATTTAAAAGTGCCGCTGTCGTGATCTTTCTGGTGTTGTTTGTTGTCATTGCATGGTCTGCTATCCTCGCAAGCTGCATGGCTGTTGCTTTTCCTCGTTGAAATCCGAACTGATCTGGTATGATAGTTCCTAATGTTTGGAGCTCCGCGTTGATCCTTTTGTTGAGCACTCTTTCGAAGACCTTTTCAAGGGTCGGTAAAGAGAGATGGGTCGGTACGATCAAGTTTGGCTCCTGTCCTTTCCTGGTTTGGCGATGA
The DNA here is from genome assembly GCA_016904865.1 of Pissodes strobi. Lineage (NCBI taxonomy): Eukaryota > Metazoa > Arthropoda > Insecta > Coleoptera > Curculionidae > Pissodes > Pissodes strobi. The sequence continues at coordinate 9,000 of MU192651.1, read as the reverse complement.
CGATGATCCTGATAATTTTCCATATACTCGGGAGGTAGTACCGTCTGATCGAGGCATTCATGATGTATGTTAGCTAGCCAAGGGCTTTATTTGTCAGGAACGTGGCCTCCTTCATGACCATTTCGTCCGATCATGGCGCCTTGTATGGTCTGGCTCTGCCTATGATCATCCTTATGATGTGCTTTACGCCTTTTTTGTCACTTTGACCGGCGAGACTGTCCAGGGGCTGTTCCTGTTTTTCATTTTATTGATGTGCTCCAGATTTGTTCTCTCGGCTTGCGGCTGTAATTCTGATGTTCCAGGAATCGTTGTTATATGAATCCAGCAAGGTAAGTTCGTACGCTTCCAGGTCAGCTGCTCGGTCATGAGGATTACTTATATTCTGATATGTCCTGCATAGTTGGGTCCTTCTCACAGATTGAGGTCAGGGTTCCTAGGGATGTTGCGTTCCTTTGCGGCGCTTATTATCCTGGTCATGACGTCTATGGCATCTTCTATCTTTTCAGGAGTGTCCAAGCCGCGAGTTATCAGTAACTCCGCGTTGACTTATCTCCTGAAACGTGTTCAATCGGCCGTCCTGTAGTTGTACGTGACCCTAGGGGCTGCGAGGGCTGGCTGAAGGTTAAATTAGATCAACCCAACCGACTTAAAGTCTTGACCGATTAGAGAACGAGCGACATGTAGGATCTGGCGCTATCTGTGGATGGCGGATGGTGGATTAATGGAGTCAGTCATGTCATATGCAAACACAAATCGAAATAGATGTCACTGATTGTAATAACCATTTGTAAAGATGTGCAAAGTAATGAACGAAACCTTGCATTTTCTTGGTTGATAAATAAGGGAACCAAGGGATGGCATTATTTTAAATGAAGCAGATAATAAAATACATAAATTAAGCACATCCTGTCAAATCAAATTATATTTCTTTCATACGATTACTATTACTGCAGTTTCATTGCATTACACAATAAAATTACGTATAATTGAAGCTATAAATCTCGCAAATGTTTCTTATATAATATTAGCCCAACGGAAAATGGAGTTACCACGATACATTTATATTCATGGAATATTAGAGCACAATGCACTAAAGCCATTAGCATGTTTGCATGGCTTTATCCTGAACTATATAAAATCATATTAGACTATTTAAATTAGAACATAACTTAGAAAGCTAACTTTATTCAGAGCGCGTGCTCAAATCTAATAATAAATCTAGTAAAATTAAAATTTTAAATGGATTTATTACGGTTTTTGATAAAAATAAATTAATGTTGATCTCACGTTTGTTTGTTTGATTATTTAACACTTACTTTAAAAATATTTTAATTAATTGCTTGTCAGAAGATTTCTCTGTGGGTTAGTCTGTCAGAATTTTCAATATTCAAAAATACATAAAAGTGAAAAATTCTTCCAAATACGAATATGAAAAATCCTTTAGGCACGCTGTAGCTGGATAGTAAGCAGGTAAACGCATTACGAACACACTACAAGATGTGTGACACGGCGAGGTGAACGGTATAAAATGTGCGACGCAAACGTTACGCAAGCCGAGCAGATCGAAAGTAGAAAGGCCCGTCCACAATTCAAACCTAAGCATGGGATAACATAACTCTCTTTTATCTTCGTCTCTTCCACATCATCCCCCGTTCTCACCTATCTCTCTCTGACATGAATCGATCGTTGAACGGGGCCGGGTTTTAATGTATAGTATGTTCTGCCATTCGTGTCAGCGTTGTAAAAATTTTGTTTTATTATTTAACAGAAAACATGTGCTAAAAGATTGGAAGCGAGAGTTATGCGCCGTATATTATATATTCTATATTCTCCCTTTCTGTAGTGTGCGATGATGTTTCACTTATAATGTGTGGCTCACAAGCACATACATTTTTGTTTCGTTATTTCTACCCTTCCACGAATGTATATATTTAGAAAATTATCAAATATTGCAAATTTAATACCTGAAATTCAACGATAACACACACTTGAATTTTGCTGTTTACCCCATTTTTACTCCCTTCAGCTGGCCTATAAATTTAGCTACACCAAATAAAGGTGACGTTATATATTCATTATATTCATCACCTTTCCACCTATTATAAATATACGGCAAATTTTATTGATTTTTTTGGTCCACATTTTATTTAATTTGGAAATATTACGTTATGGGACAAACAATGTGCAAATCGGTTGAAAGGGTCTTAAATTTTAATAAAGCTATTTATGACTTTTTCAGGGAGAAATCGGCAATCCGAATACACAAATTCCAAGACTGCCGGAAGCGCTCGAATTTATTGACAATTGTCGAGCGTTATTTTCATTTCACAGCATTAGTAGACTTTTTATGGATCAGTAAGGTCATTCTCTGTCTAATCCAGTTTATCTACAATATTTAATTTAATAAGTTTCATCACATATTTAGCATAACCGTCTTCAGCGAATAGAAATTTTTACGCTTACCAGATTATATGTCGGTTTCTCCTTGCATGAGAAGCTTTGCATCATTATGAGCTTGTAAAGTTGATTTAAAGAGTTAATTGAACAATGATTTTCTTAAAGCATTTATTGAGGAGAGATCCTGAACCCAGAGAATATTGTACGTACTAATATTAGCAGTAGTAGTAGAAGTGACAAGCCTCACTGCTGACCACATTTACTGGAACGGCCATTGTAATAAAGGGGTGCATTTTAAGAAAGTCGAAAGGCTTTAGCCCCTCTGGAGAGATGCTCGCTCTTGTCACATGATATGGAGTTCTCTGTCCTACTTTTTAGTTGGGGAGCTTGCATACATGTGTTTATTGAACTGGCAGGTACCCAGTAAAATATAAGTTATATAATTTAGTACCCGCCTTTAATTTTTATTAATTAAAATTTTATACCTATTTTAGCAATATCGCGCATGCGCCATCAAAATATGTTTGCCCTAGAGGTGCTTTTTTACCGACTTTTGGGTAAAAGTTTGAGCGTGGCATCCCAAAAATTTTTCACGCATTTACCTCCGCCGCCCTTGTAACAGTCCTAAAATTTGCCAGTGTCAAATATTTTTAAATTTAACTTTTTACGCCGCATTTAGCAAAAAAATGCTGTATTTTGCGGCAGGAATTATTGAAAAGAGGTCAATGCTCCTCGAAGATAATTAATTCTAAATTTATTGATTCGATTTGCTGACAATAAGCTGAAAATTGCTGTATTCCTTAATGTAAATTAACTCTATTCTAAATATAGGTTAATGATATATTTGTATTAGCTTGTATAACACTTGGTGACTATATTTATTTTAGCTGATAAGCGAAGCACATTGTTATTAGGATAGCTTTGCTTAATTTATATCACATTACCGTAGAACGGTCAGCGAACCGATTTATATTTTTAAGAATTTTGTTAGTCAAACCCGTTTTTACATTTCATTAGACTCGTCTAATTTATATTTTATTTTCGGTTTGAATATTTCATAACTTTTTGGAACCCCTTGGTTGCTGAACTCCGATCATTTCTGAGATCGTTAGATTCTTTTGGGACCTCTGCTTCACATATTTATCTTTCCACCCGACATGCTGCACTTTTTGTAACCTTCGGTTGTTAGTTCCGAGTAATATTGTGAACTACTTAAAAGCATTAATTAAATATCACCCTGTCGTAAGTTTGAACTTGAACTTGACAAATGTTATATAAACATTCACTGTTAATTATAAACAACTTGAGCGGTCGACGGGAGCGACTTTAATCCTTAATGATGCAGCCATCAGCATTTTGTAACATATAAATACGCAGGCAAACACCAAGTTCATCAGGCTTTCGGGTCTCTCAATTCCGCTCAATCTAGTTGCGGGGCAGTACACAGGTACGTCCACTTCTAGTTGTTCTATCCCACAACCCCCATATCTGAGAACACCTATGCACAGGTATAGGGCGATCAGTTCCTTACCTAACCTGGATGAACGTATGCACAGGTATACGGCATTTAGGGGCTACTAAAAGTATAGAGAAAGTCGAATTTACGTATCAGAATTTCCAGTAAAGGGATAGTTTTGGGGAGTTTTACAAAGTAGTGAAAGTGCCGTAGCAATTTGTGATAAAGTTAAACTAGAAAGACTTACTTTATAAATATCAGAACGAATACCTAAATAAAAGACAACTCCGCTCACATAAACTTTATTAATAAAATAGTGACGTCGCTTGCTTGAAAAACTTTGAACTAAGCCTCCCTCGCTTGCCAAGCGATTTAATATTGACTGAGCGTCGCGTCGTGACACTCATAATTCATCTACGTCACATCTATAAGCAAGCGTCGAAGCAATTTAGTTTTAATTGGGCCTAGTGCCGCCATCTTAATGAATCTACGTCACAAAAACATTAATAAATTAAACTAAACAATACAATCAAGTAAATCATTAAGTAATTAAACATTTAATAAATGCAGGCCAGGCCAGTTTAGCTATTGCATAAAATCTATACATATAATAAGCACATATTGGTTTCGAATCACGCGCCGAGGTACGGCCAAGTGCTGCCATCTACGGGCGGTCGGCGTCACCAAAGACAGAGTACGGACACGTGCTGCATCCACGGACGCTCGCCGAAGTACGGGCGGTCGACGTCACAAGCGCCATCTAGGGGTCTATGTTCATACTTGGAACAAACAAAGAAAAAAGTTAACTACGTTGTGGGACATGCTAGTTTTTGGCGAAGGTGCAAGTCAATATCGAAAACACAAATATAGTTAAGTATATGGGGCGATACAATAGATTTGTATAGGAGGAACTAAAGGAAACCATGGGGCAAGCAAGAGAAACTACTGAAGAGGACGAAGATAGGAAAAATATAATTATATGGAACCAGTACTCAAGTAAAATAAGAAACTAAGCATAAAACACAAAAACTAGGAGAGACCCGAAGCTTCAAAATGAAAATAGCGTAAATATAAAACTCAAGTGCTCATAGAAAATGATATATGCAAGGCACTTAGGAAGTTAAAATATAAATAAGGAAAATATATAGTGAAATATAGTGAAACATAGAAAATATATAGTGAAACATAGCATAATATAAGCCCGTGTTAATGAGACAAAATATATAAATAAAAACCCTTAGGATGTTAATAAACTGAATATAGAAAAATAAACATTATATATAAAATAGAGAAGATTAGTAAACTATGTATGCAAAATAAATAGGTGAAGCAAATGTGAAGATATATATAGTAAAGCACAAGTAAATGTGAGTTGCCATTAAAATTGTGTATTGAGAGTATATACAGAAAGAATAAATGTGTATACGAGGAAGTATTATAAAGTAAAATGTTCTCCGGCCTAAATAAGACTTCAACGACGGATGGTCTAAAAGATAACGCCACAGTAAAAAATTTAAGCATGGAAAAGTTGAGCATATAGGGACTGAAGTAGCTAGCTAACGTACAAAGCCGATTCAAATATTTTGGTACCAGAGAAGCACAAAGTTCCAAGGTGAAATGTTATATAAGCAAGAAATGCTTATGCAAAGCATGAAGAATATAGAAGAAGCATACATAGGTTGAAAAGGTGTTTATGTAAAGCATACGTAAGGAGAAATATTGGAGAAATGTATAAGCAAAAGATGTTTATATAATGTGTGTTTAAAATAGAGCATACGTGGATATATGTAATGTAATATATTTTTTACATAAAGTTAGTCACGTAATGAAGCATAGATAGATAGCATAGCATAGATATACATAGCTTGCCTATATACATTTAAAATAAACCTTAAGTAAGAAAAACTAGATATGGAAAGTTAAAATAAGAAACATAGAATAAAATAAATATATGGGAAAATGTATATGTAAGCGATACAAAGAAGTGTATACCAAAGCTGTAAGAAATTGTAAATAATGTATATATAACCTTACCTTGAGAACATGCGGCATGGATCCAATGCAGGACCAGTCAGAACTCATTCCAAGCCATAAAGGACTCAGCCAATCGAAGAATCACTAGTAGAAGTTCAGAAGTTGCTCCGTTCTTCGACTAGGGTTCCTAGAAGATAAAAAAGTATGAGAAATTATAATATATTGATGAAATACTTGCAGCAGCAGACAACGAATTAGATAATTGAATAATAACAAACCTTAGAATCTATTCCAGATCAAATCTTGCCAATTGTCTAAGATTGCCAAAAGTCTCGTGCCTATGTCGTATATCAGGTCAATGTGTGCAGACTACAGTAGCAGAAGTCGACCAAAGAGGCACATTTGTCAGTATAATTAACCACATACTCAATATTCACGATACTTATATTTGATTGTATTATTTAGCTCATCGAATGCAAACACAAATCACACGGAAAAGCAAGAAAATCAAGCCGACGCCATTTTGACACACCCATCAATTGAAGGATCAAGGAATTTAAAGAACCCACTACGACAGACAACTACGAGCACCATCTACCAGGCTTTGCGTAAACAAGCAGTCCGCAACACAAAAGCAAACTACTTAAAGAGAACGTCCGACAGCCGACAGCGATGAAATCTGCAAACAATGACATTATTAGTCGCCAGGGAAGCGTAACGTATACTTCTCTATTAATTTATATAGCATTATTAATATTAACTCATCGAAGTGACGCATTTCAAGGCAATAACATGAGACAATAATAAGATTCGTAAAGACATAATATGATATAAGATATTTTATTGCTTTAAACAAAGCTAGCATGTTGAATTAAGTCAGCAAGTAAAATAAATTGAGTGATTTGAGATACCAATGTCAGCAAGTTTTGGATAGGTCAAGAAATATAACTGAGTCAATAAACTGTTATAATGCTGTTAGCAAATATTATATATGTAGACTGGACAGTCTATATACAGTACTATATAGTTTTGATAAATTTATAAATAATGGATTTAAAAACAAGATGTAAAGAACAATGGTTAAATAGAATATAGACAGGACCAAGTTTAACATAACGTAATATTGTTAATATAGGATAGGTAATTTATTGTAATACAGAGCCTCAACAAGTTAATTTATAACGCGATGGAAAATTCATTATCTTTATATATAAGCCCCATTTAACCAACTATTCTCAAAACTAACCGATATAAAGACAATGAATTAAGATCACTTCTGTTGGAATGGACGCATCTTAATAGAGGAGATATCATATAAGAGGCAATTTATTGTCTATAGACATAAAATTGTAGTTTTAAAAATAAGTGGCATTATAAGCCAGTATAAAAAGAAAAGCAATGTTCTCAAAACGGATAGGTTTGCACTAGATATAAGGTATAATAGATCAATAAGCTTAAAGAAATCAAATCAAGAGAGTTTTTATCATATATAATTAGTAATAAGTTAAAGACAGAACCGTATTTAAATAATACGTTGGTCACGTAGTTGCTTTATTAACACAATGAATACTAAGACGTAAAACGTTATTGGCCATAGAAGCAAATGAATTTTGAAATAATACATCTCTAGTAAAAGGCCGGGTTTATCAAATTATGATTTTGTTAATAAGACAACTACAAACGTCACAAATAAGAAAACATAGTATAAGATTATAACATTGTTAATATAACTTTTAAAATAATTTTTCTTTTGTTACATGTATAACTAGCTAAGGGCGAGGCAAACCACACAAGAACGTACTACATGAAATGGAAATGGGTGAATCTGAGCCAGAACAAGTCCACTGACGAAATATATATTAAATTATAATAAAATTAGGTGCAATACAGTATGTCTTCTCGAAGAATTTCCAGTAAAGGGATAGTTTTGGGGAGTTTTAAAAAGTAGTGAAAGTGCCGCAGCAATTTGTGATAAACTTAAACTAGAAAGACTCACCTTATAAATATCAGAACGAATACCTAAATAAAAGACAACTCCGCTCACCTAAACTTTATTAATAAAATAGTGACGGCGCTTGCTAGAAAAACTTTGAACTAAGCTTCCCTCGAGAAGACATGCATTTCATGTTGATTGGGTATAGTGTAAACTCTTAATTCATCTATAATCTTAAAACACGCCTTTATTAGTATACATTCTAACCGTTGTTAAGTTTGTTTGTAAATAAACTTGTTACTGTTTTTATCGATGTGTCTCCTTTATTATCTCTTCTCAACTTGACGTAGTGAGTTCCTAAATCTGAGCTACTCTCCTACCCCCTAAGTAAGGCATGGCGTCACAGATAAAAAAATACAAATAGTGACAATATGAATGTACTATCTATTATAATTGCAGCTGCCTATATAAATTTTTAAAAGTTTATCGTTTTGTTAGGGAATATTCTAACCATTTAACTTCAGTTCATTAATAGTGGCTTCCGCCATCGTTTTATCATCATAATAAACGAGAACTAGGTCGTTTAATATCTTAGAATAATTCCTTGTATCGAATCACTTGGTATGTTTCAGCCCATTACTATTTCTTGATCTGACGTAGTTCTTTGATTTCGGGGAAGGAGAAAGGCAAATTGACGGAAACGAATAGAGAGTTCTTCTAAAAGTACCTTTCAAGGCGAGAAGAAGGTTTGCTGTGAGTGCAGTCTTAGAGATTCAACCTTTAATTTTGTGATTTAATTCCACCCATTCTTTGGGGATATATTGTGGAATCTCTTTGTGTTTTGACACGACCGATTTATCGGGATCTAAATACTGCAGCACTAGGTAAGCATTTTCCATGGAATTTATTTTTCCCTATTGCTTGTGAAGCACGCGGACTACGCCATGACGCTAATGGTTTTTTCCCTTATTTCTAGAGGCTTTCAAGTTCGTCAAATAAGACCCAGACCGCCGAATCTCCCGTGCCCTCACACACTAACAAGGTAATTATTGCTACAGTTTTTTTTGTGCCTCGTCCACCATTTGCTTTGCGTCCCATGCGTTATCTTATCTACTCCATTTTATCAAAACTGAATTTTTATTTTAATGTAACTTGAGTTTGACCATATGGGGAAGTTTACGTTTTCTTCTAGAGGTGACTCATACCTATCTTTGATATATTCAAGTTGTCTGTACCTCAG
>MU192650.1:0-21724 GCA_016904865.1 Pissodes strobi | reverse complement strand
TTAATTTTAATAGATTTGGTTAGTTTTGGTTAATCGTCCAATCAACACTCGGTTAGTTCCACTTACTATCAATTTATTGTAGTAATTTGAGTCGATTCCGATACGTTATAATTAATTTTAATAGATTTGGTTAGTCGTGTAAATTAACTTTCGGTTAGTTTCACTTCATCATCATCAATCAGCCTGACTGTCAAAGTTTTTTGGCGCCGTAGGTCATAAGCGGTAGAATGCACTGATTAAAAACTTTTCGTTTTAGACAAATTGGGAGATCACTTTTAAACACATCTCCAAGTCAGCCATATGCAGCCCTAGCGAGCGTAATTCTCCTCTTGAATTCGCATGTTTGGTTATCTCTCGAGATTCGTATTTCATGACCAAGATATGTGTACTTATCTACGAGCTCCACCTCACAGTCACCAGTAGTAGTATTTCCACTAGGGACCAGATTCGTCATAAATTTTGTTTTTGTTATATTAATTTTTAGCCCGATCTGGGCACATACTTCCTGAAGATCTTCACTTAGTCTCAACTTATTCTAGTCATTTGAGTCGATTCCGATACGTTATAATCAATTTTAATATCTTTGCTTAGTTTTGGTTAGTCGTCCAATATACTTTCGGTTAGTTTCACTTAGTATCAACTTATTTTAGTCATTTTAGTCGATTCCGATACGTTATAACCAATTTTAATATATTTGGTTAGTTTTGGTTACTCGTGTAACTTTCGGTTAGTTTCACTTAGTCTGAACTTATTTTACTTATTCGAACCGGTTCTGATACGTTATAATCAATTTTAAGAGATTTGGTTAGTTTGGGTTAGTCGTCTAATCAACTTTCGGTTACTTTCACTTCGTCTCATAAAAATTGAATAATTATTTACCGATTTCATAAGAGAGACAGGGAGAGAGAGTGTCAGTCATAAACGTGTCGTTACATGGCCTTGGAAAATCAGTCTCATGAAACCAAAGGAGTATTCATTAATGTCGCCAATATCATCTGAAAAACGATATAAAAGATTAGAGTTCTGGTTGCAAGTTGATGAAGACCCCTTGAGGACGAAACCTCGGATTCCAAGCTGGATACCACTATTGGATAGAGCGGAAAAAGTGACAATGCAAATTGCAATCCAATTTGAAATACGTTTTTAAGTATGCCCAGAAAAAAAAATAAAACGATTTGTCAAAATTTTGGTTTTTCCGTATATCTCCGGATATACTAGGAATTTAAAAACTTTCTAAATGGCATATTGTTAGGACCTAAATGTGCAATTTTGCCCTAATTTGGCTTACACTATATCTCTTACGGTGTTCGAGTCACCCTGTACATTAAGAATATTCAAGTGTAAATGTGGATCCAAGAAAATATCACAGCTTTGTACTAAGCCGTTAAAATAATACATATATCGTAGTTATGATTAGATGCATACCTGTCTTTATCACTAGGAAACTGAAAGAAGCTCCTATCGCAATTATATTTTTTACTTATACAACCTTTAGCAGCACAAACGTGTCCCCACCTTGGTAAACTCATGATATCTCAACTTATAAACACTTTTAAGTACGCGTATGTTCAATTGATGCAAAATCTAAGAAATAAATGATCATAGCGAATCTGCCACCGACGCTACTGTAATCTTCCCCGTAATGGCGTCGCGTCGTCGTGCGCAAGGATCGGCGTGAACGGTTCTCACTAACGGAGATATTGTACTAAGCTGTGGTTTAACTTCAAAAGCGTATTCAGTCTCCAACGTTTAAGAGGATGATTTTCGCAACTGGCTTAAAATCTGTATTTTCAACCTCGATTTTATCCATAAACCATTTTTGTAAATGTCTTGATTAAAGCCTGAGGTATCCCAACAAAATAGAGGATGTTTGAACACGTCAATACTTTAATTTTATATTGGAGGCGGTGACACCATTTTAAACAGCGGTAAATTGTCATCAGTTTCCGCAACATGGAATGTTAGATATCTACAATCTTAGAAAATAGTTACTTCCTTCCATATTCCAGACAGTAATAGAGTAATTAGAAATATTACCGAACATTTTGGGAGTGTCTCTGGAGTAATTTAACCACATGGTTATACGTTGTCTTAAGTCTTCAGGTGAATCTGTCTTGGTTGCGTAAATCGTAAACGAAATTCAATATAATCTTGTTGGAAAGCTGCTAGTAATAAATACAGTTCTCAATAATTAAAATTTTTATAGCTATATACTGTTGGCCAAATGAAAGAACCTGGCTGGAAAGAATGTCCTCGCATTTTTAGACCGCACATTTTTTCCCCAATAAGCCTAATTTATTTTGTGTCTAGTTTCCTATAGTGAATTTACATATTTAAATTTCCAACTTGAATACTTAATTTTGTTATGTTCCTTAATACTACTGTCTTCTATTATTTACTATTTTATTTACACAGGGAAATCCGGAATAATTATACTATTTATATTTTATTCGCCTTCAAGCTATTTAAAGTACGCCTCAAGAGGCAACCCTGCGACGACATTTACTTGCTTTTTAGCGGTGAGGCAGTTTCCTGATTGGTGCCAGGATATATTATATACACTTTGACTCTAGACAAACACCTAATTTTTTACATATTTTAAAACTTCGGCAGCGACTTGCTTTGGTCATTGGCGTGGAAATTGCCGAACTGTGTGGTTATTTATATTATTTGGTTTGTAGAGTCTGGTGACATATAGGTTGTGTCGATTTTGCAAATTTTATTTTTTTCACTAGAAAAGGGGTGTCCTATTGAGTAGTTTGGGTTAGACTGGGTCAAAAAAATCGGAGGATCCGCCACATTTGAACCGAAAAAATGCCTCCAAAGTTCGAGTTTTTACACACATTTTCAGCACCACTTCACAAAAGCACTAGAAACATAGACAATAAAACATTACACATCTGAAAATCAATATGCGTTGAACGAGAGGCTTCCGTTTTGTTCCGGTCCTAATTTAAAGCGACTCATCGTCCCTATACACAAAATTTAATTTTACCTGTAAATATCCTCCTTTTTACCGTGAAATGTCATAACAGCCGAAACAGAGACTTTTAAGAAAGCACATTGTTGCCAGACGTTTACTGTAGTTTCCTTAGCAAAATTTATTAGAAAAAAACGATGCGCTATAAGGGTCTCTACTCTTTCTTTAGATGAATGAATGCAAATGCACACTGATTTTTCAATGTGCATTTGCATTCATTCATCGAAATAAACGAGACACTCATTGGATTATACTATTCCTTTGTATGTATATATTCATCAAATATTTCACTTCATACACGGCCCTCCGCTCGCTTTGCTCGCTCCGGGAACTGCAACCAAACAAACCTAATGCAAACTAACCCAAGGCATGCCCAAAATGAAAAAAATAACTAAAAAATATTTGCATTTTCGACTGACAAATTTTTATTATTCTTTTTTTTTATTTTGGGCATGCCTTAGGTTAGTTTTGTTTGGTTGCGCCCTCGGAGCGACCGAAGCGAGCGGAGGGTCATGAGTGAATTTTTTTCGGCGGATCCTCCGATTTTTTTTTAGCTTAAACTACTCCAAAGAACACACCTTTTCTAGCGGAAAAAAGAAAATTTGCAAAATCCACACAACCTATTTGTCACCAGACCCTTAATTTGATGATATCTTTGAAGATATAACCTTCCTTATATTTTCGGATAACTCTCTTAATCGAACTCTATTCTAAATTAAAATTTTTATTACAAAACATCTCTAAACGTGCTATAAAGAGCGTTTAGGAACATACTTACTTACTTCAATATTGCCTAACTTTTAATACAAAAATTGAACGCTAGAGAATTTATATGAATTATCTACGATAAACCCTTTCTTCCAAGTTAAGTGACGTCAGCGATGACGTAGATACAAGATCTTCGGGAAACGAACTCTACTTATTACTCCAACATATTTATGTAATGCATACAACAAATATTATAGAATGCTATCCTTATTATAAAAATGAAATATTATTATATCACATATTTTCTACTATATGGCTGTAATATAAAAAATATGTAATTAATTTTGACGTCTTAAACCAATCAATATTATCAATAATAATATGGTAAGAATAACCTCGTGCGCCTATGAGAAAGCAAGATTTTTTTACGTGCTACTCCTCTGCCCCTTCAGTCGTCGTTAAGGTTCGCTCTCTTGGCGCACTATATACAGTACAACATGGAAGCAGTTTGATGCAAGTAGGCACAACGTCACCATATATATTTTTTTCAGATCGCTTGTTAGTGATAATCCAGAATACTCAGTACCTTATACGTCCACAGTTATGAAAAGTCTTGTAGATACTTATATACCAGATATGGTTCTGCAAGGTACCACTAATCCAAAAAACCAATGGGATTCGGTCTTAAAAAGTAACCTTGCAATGAATACTCAACATTCCTTATTGGATCAACCAGTGGATGAAGCATTGGCGATTGTGGCTAATACAGATACATGGTATGGGAGAGATTATTTGTTTTTTATATGTTTTTAATATAATGTATACTTAATTAACAAAAATGTTATATGCAAAGGTATCTAATTTATTGGGAAATTTTTAAATGATTGCTGAGGTTGATAAGAAAAATCCTATTAAATGGTTAAAGATAATGCTTAGTTGTCAATTCAAACATAATGCAACAATCAATAAGATTGGTATAAAAGAAAATTTCTCCACTATTTTTTATTCCAATGTTATTGTTCTCAGGAAGCAAAGCACTTAATTTTTTGATATTTTGCCTCAATCCGTGAAGTTTGTCACATTTATACTTGGTGATATTTTTCTTGAAGTGTTTATTCTAAAATATTAGAGAATTTTATATAGTCCTAATGGACAACGTTGAAAAATCCTAGCTAAAATGCAATTGGTTACCGAAGTAGTACAGTATAAGCCACCATCGAAGCCACTATAAATGGACCATTCCCTTAACTTTTGTGTCTGGCCATTTAGAGGAAAATGTTTTTTACCAAAATTGTAGGGTTTAATAACAAAAGCTAAATTTTTTAAATGGAACTCCCAGTATGTTATATTTTCGTTATAAAGGTCTCCGTGAGACAAAGTAGACCCGTCAGTTGACGGGTCTACTGTTGATGTAGTTACATCACTAAGATTGTAGCATCTAAAAAAATATCGGTTGCGCCTTTTTAAGATACAGGGTATAACCCTACAACTTTTGTGTAAAACATTATTTCAAATTTAAAATAAGATAGTTAACGGACAGCTCCATTTATGGTGGAACACCCTCCGTACCGAGAATAAATATAATTTATTTTAACTAAAATCAGTTTACGTTTAATTTCAATTTCAAACACGCTTTATTGTTATAAAAGAACAAGTTCTTATTAACAAAGCCAACATAAAAACTAAAATGTAAAAAAGCGTATATCAAAGTAGCTTACAAACTAAATGTAAAACATTACACTATCAAGAATATACTAAGAGGAACGAACAATGATAAAATAAAAATAAGGGGCAAGAAAAAAAAAATAAGTAAAGTACAACAAGTAAACTACAACAAACAAATAATCTGGGTCAGACATCAAAATGAAAATAAAAAAAAAACGTTTACTACAATTTAAAATCCCCAATAAAACAGATAAGGTTAAGACCAGTCGTCATTGTAAAATTCCTGCAAGCTATAATATGCTTTATGTCTTAATAATAAAGATACAGATCTTTTAAAACTTGTCTGGGTTTGGTTGCTTCACGTCAGCGGGCAAGTGGTTGCAAATTTTTAGGCTTTCATAGATAAGGGAGTTCTTGGTTAGTGTGCTCTTCAGGATCGGTAAAGAGAGATCACAGAAGATCAAAAAACAAAAGAATTATGTTTTATCCAGAAATGTTATCAACAATTTAAAAAAAAAATATGTTATGGTCTGATGAGTGCACATTTAGTACTGTAGGTATTCATAACCGGAAAAACGTTCGATTTTGGGCAAGTCAAAATCCTCGAGTAACTAGGGAAATTAAAAGATCCTTACAGGTGTGGTGACTGGTGCGGGCTCTTAGATAATAAAATTATCGAGCCAATTTTTATTGACGGGTTCTTAAATGGGGAAAAATATTTAAATTTACTGACTAATGATGTAGAAAATTTTCTGGAAATTATCTGGGATCAGGATGGAGCCCTAGCACAAAACGTTTTTCCGGTTATAAATTACATTAATGGGAAATACCGTGGAATGGTCGCAGTGGACCGATTAGATGGCCGCCGAATAGCCCTGACTTGACGCCGCTTGATTCGTTCTTATCGGGATTTTTGCAAAATAAAGATATGAAACTCCCACGGAAAACGTAGAGGTTTTACGAACAAGAATAATTAAGGCCATTTAGGACACAAATGAGAATCATTCTCAATTTATTATCAACAGTATAAATAAAATCCAGAGAGATTATATACAGTGTATTGAAATGAACGGTGGGCTCATTAAACAGTTGTAGTAGATAATAATATTATATTTCTTAAATAAATGCAAAATCGCATTTTTTCTCATCTCTGTATGGCATTGATAGAAAGCCTATCTGAGATTAAAACAATCACAGTGAATAACCAGTTTAAGGCCAGTGCCTATGTTTACCTGATTTTTATTATTATTTTTTAAAAAACGGCTACTTTCATAAGTCAATATCTTTTTATACGTCAAAATTAGGTATAGGGTGCGTTATATAAAAAATGTTTAGAATTGTAAGGAGAATGCCACAATCTAATAAAAAGATGGGGTAGCAATTTGAAATAAGAAAATATGACCACGCCCAGACGTTCTGGGCTGGGCTGAATGTAGATTAAAAAAATAGTTTTTCTAAAAATTTGTTTTAAACCATTAAACTTTTGCATTAAACACTTTTTTCAGAAACGTCAAATAAAACCGTACATACATGCACCACTATTTTTTTCTGATATCCAAAAAAAAAAACATTATTTACATTACTATTTAATAGCATATCGAAAAGCAGACAGTTTGCTATCAGTTTTTAGGGTCCGAATTAATAACAACTTTAAAAATTAATTAAGAGCATAAGCACCACGCAAAATGTCTGAAGATACGGGTTTTCGAATAAAAATAATAAAATTACCAAAGCCACAAAGAGCTTTGCGGATAGCGATTGTCGATAAATCTTCGCTGTGGCCTCCCGTACTATTATTTACCTAGTCATCGTGGGCCGACATCCGTTGATTTGGGAAAGTCAATAACCAACTTTTTCAAATTTTAGGACAAGGCTATGACAATATTGTTTTAAACGTCTGGGTATCTGAATAATACTTTTGACAATTCGTTTAATTTAAAATAATAATATGCTTTTTTGTCGTCTAAAATCCGTTTAAAAACGATTTTAAATGGCAAATTTGTATAAAAATTCGAAAATTCGGACTTTTTTAGGCCGATAGCCGTGGCTTCGGACGAATTTGTCGTGGATTTTGAAGCGAAAATTCATTTTAAATTCAACCGTCCATTAAAAATAAGCTGTGCTATGGATCCAAATACACTGCGAATATAATAATTAAAAAATAATACTTTTGACGGTTCGCTTAATTTAAACTACGCTTTGTTATCGTCTAAAATCCGTTTAAAACGATTTTAAATGACACAATTGTATATAATATCGTCCTACCGGCTAGAATTGGTTTGCGCATTTCCGTCCCAACACTTCCGACCCATTTGCCGAGATTTACCCTCATACCGCCGCGTAAGATGTTAACACATCAAAACCTACGTATTTATGATTTTTTACAGACCATCAACTTTAAATTTAAATAGTCTTATAACAGACTTCGATAATATTTATTCTTATATTTATCCAACACTAAATGAAATTTTTTGTCTAGGTGATTTCAATATTAATTTGCTAAACCATAATAATCCGTTGACTTCCCTTTTCGAAAATTATAATCTTATACAGATTATTGAGGGACAAACTCGCATATCCAGTACTGCCCGTAAACTGATTGATGTATTGTTTGTGACAAACCGTTCTTTGGTAATTAAAGGTGGCGTTATTTCTGCTGATGAGATTTCTGATCATAAAATAATATATTGCGATTTAAATTTTACAAAAGAGCAAATTGTGCCGAAAATTATTCGTTATAGATCATTTAAACACTTTAATAATTATAATGAATTTTTATATACTATGCATAACTTGACCTTTAATGACATATTTTATGAAATAATGAACTTCTTTTGACTTTGATGTTTGATGTTCATGCCCCAATAAAAGAATCACGAATGACTAAACCGAAGGCGCCATGGTTAACAGCCAATGTAAAAATATTTATGAAACAAAGATATAGTGCTCTGCGATAGTTTAAACGATCTAAACTTAATGGAGATTGAGTTAACTATAAGTTTTTGAGGAATTTTACATTGACTGAAATTAGAAGGGAAAAGAAACGTCATTTGGATTTATTGCGTACCGAGAAAAGTCCAAGGCGAATATGGTCTTGGTCACATGGCACTCATATACTTATCGCAAGCTCGAACAATATCATCAATTACATTAGTCAAAGCTATCGCAGTACGGAAATCCTCTCTGAAGCAGCACTATGTTTGGGGAACAATATTATTATTAATAAAGTAGCTGTACAGGGTTATCCAACGAGGACTAGACAAGGGGATTTTTTTGACTTTCGCTGTACTTTTATAAAAAAAAACTAAAATAGCCATCTTATGTAATTTTCTCCCGCGAATTCCGATATGTACAACAATTGAACATCAATTAAAAGTGCTACGGGTCACTTTGATATTGTTTTAAATGAGATGCCATATTTTTAATGTCTTATCCCAAAAACATATAAATTTTGATCTAAAATGATGGATTTTTAATTCAAAAACGCCTTTTTTCTTCAGTTTTAAATTCGGAAAATGTTTGTCTATCGTACGATTAATACCTGATACATGGATACCCGTTTCACCTGTTCAACCTTTAATCTGCATAAAGCGGCCGTCGACGTCGGTCAGACCAAATAATCAACTTTCAAATTTCCATACTATATTTTTCACGAATTAGTGACAAATAATGAAATATTCTTTAGAAGAAGGACTAAGTGTAATAAAGTTATATTACAAAAGTGGAGTGAATGCTCGACAAACACAAAGAACATTTTTTGAGAGTTTCCAGAGACACATTTCAGTAGATACACTTCTCAGAATTAAGACCCTATTTGAAGAAAGCAAGACATTGAAAGATAAGCCAAGAAAGATGAAAAGACAAAATAGAAGGAATCGAGCCATTATTGTTCAATATTTTACTATAAATCCGAAGAGTTCCATTCCGCAAGCGGTACGAGAAGTAAGGCATGGTCCAGGACGGAGAGTAAACTATGGAACAGTTCACAGAACTTTAAAAAAATATGGTCTAAAACCATATTGCATGCTTCCCGTTCAATACTTAACACAACATCAAAAAGAACTTCGATTTCGATTTGTTGCTTCAATGCTGATGAGAGAGCAAGACGAAGATTATAATTCATATAATAAAATTTTACGGACTGACTGATGCGTCATTTACAATATCGGGGTATACAATCGGAAAAATACAAGATACTGGGCAGCAGTTAACCCTCATAGATATGAAATGATAAAGTTTCAAGGTAGGGGCTCACTTAATGTTTGGTGTGGCATGTTAGAAAATCGAATCGTTGGACCACTATTTTATCGTGGCTCTTTAACAGGCCAAAGATACCTCCAGCTTCTTCAAAACGATATCGAGGATTTCTTGGAATTCGAGAAGTGGTAACATACTTAAATGATCATTAAAAGCAGTGGATTGGCCGTAACGGAACAATTCATTGGCCACCAAATAGCCCCGATATCACGCCAATGCTTTGAGCTTTTTATGGGGTCATTTAAAAAATGTAGTTTATCAACGACCGAACAGACGTCTCGAGGATATTCAGCAAAAAATTATAAATTAAATTAATAGACTTAGCCAGGACCAAAATATTGTAACAGATTCCTTGAAGAGACTGAAAAGGGGACATCGGTCGTGTTTTGAAAATAATGGAGGACACATCGAACAATTATATTATTGAGATTAAAGTTATTAAGTTATTAAGTTAGTTTATAGTTTTTTCTAATATGTCATACTGTTTCTATACGTAAACAATAATAAATTTGCAAAAACTACCATTATTTCTAACTAATTCGTGAAAAATATAGTATAGATTATTTGGTCTGACTGACGGCCGCTTTAAAGCAGGTTAAAGGTTGAACAGATG
Source organism: Pissodes strobi (assembly GCA_016904865.1). Classification (NCBI taxonomy): domain Eukaryota; kingdom Metazoa; phylum Arthropoda; class Insecta; order Coleoptera; family Curculionidae; genus Pissodes; species Pissodes strobi. The sequence goes on along the minus strand of MU192650.1, from coordinate 11,501 downwards.
AAACGGATATCCATCTATCAGGTATTAATCGTACGGTAGACGAACATTTTCCGAATTTAAAACTGAAGAAAAAAGGCGTTTTGGAATTAAAAATCCATCATTTTAGATCAAAATTTATATGAGAAATCGGATAAGGACATTCAAAATATGGCATCCCATTTAAAAATATATCAAAGTGACCCCTAGCACTTTTATTTGATGTTCAATTGTTTTTTTGCTGAACATATCCGAATTTGCCGGAGAAAATTACATAAGATGGCTATTTCAGTTTTTTTTAATAAAAGTACAGGGAAAGTAAAAAATCGCCATGTCTAGTCCTCGTTGGTATATTCGATTGTGTACAATTTTTTCGAAGATTTTTGAAATTGCCGGGAGAATACTTATTACGCGAAGATCAATTATGCATATTGGATTGGCAGTGTTTGGTATTGGTTTACCTATTGAAATTTTCCATTGATCCGGAAAGTAACCTATTTCTAAACAACAATTAATTATATGTGTAATATATATTTATCCAAAAAAGGGTTACAATATTAAAGAATTAAAGGGGAGATCTCGTCTACTCCTGTTGCGTTCGATTTTTATGTTATGTAAAACTTTATTTATCTCAGATACAGTTGCCAATCTAAATGAAAATCGTAAATTTTGGTTATAAATATTATTTTCATAGTATGTAACCTTGTCATTACATTTGGGAGGGCTTTGAAGAAATGAAGCAAAAACAATATTAATATCATTGGGATCAGAGAGAGCCTCTGGCACAGTTTTATTACTGTACATAATAAGATATTAAACAATAGCTTTGGATACCATTAATCATTCCCTTCTGATTTCTAAATTGAAACACTATGACTTTACGTATAAGTCCTGTCATCTTATTAGATCATACTTGACAAACAAATTTCAAATGGTATATTATTCTAATAATAACTACTCTGAGCAGGCGCAGATATTGTCTGGGGTGCCTCAAGGTTCCATTTTAGGGCCGCTACTTTTTCTTGTGTACATCTCATATATTTTAAAATCACAATTGTAGGGTGCAAGCTTTTGCATATGACACTCAGGTTTATTGCTGTTTTGATGTCGACAGTTATCAGGGGACTGAGCGAAATATTAATGAGGATCTTACAAATTTGAATAAACTTTCAATATCCCATAATTTGCATCTTAATCCCTCTAAATCAACTATGATGATTTTTGGAAGTAAAAACAAAGATGACTTTCTTAAAAGTATTTGTAATTTATCAAGAAATGGTTCAAGGTTAAATATGGTCGATAACGCAAAAAAATTGGTCTTTATCATTGGACAACCAACTTAGGTTCAAGGAACTTTTTACAAATATTTTTCAAAAAACATATTTCTTTGAAAATGCTCTTCAATATTAGACATATTATGAATTTAAAAGGAACTTTATGTGAATCCCTAGTATTGTCTAATTTCAATTATTGTGATTTTATTTATGGTTTTTGTCTCGGTCAAGAAAGTAGATCTCGTATACAAAAAGTTCAAAGCATGTGTGTGCGCTTGGTGTATGGTATCAGGAAGTAGTCACATTTCTCATTTTTATATAGAAATTAATTGGTTGAAGATGGATAGTCCTTAATTTTTGTAGTTTTTTAATTAAGATTGTTATGGATCCTGGGTCGCCAATCTCGATCCGAAAGCGCCTCACTTTTCGCCGTGAGGTTCATAATAGGAATGAATATACGACGTGGAGCTAAATTGACTGCCTCATCATCATAGTGCTATGTTTCAGCGTGGGGTTTCATTTAATGCTGTTAAATATTATAATTTGATACCCACTGAAGTGCTAGGTTTGGAAGTAAATTTTTTTAAATTTAGGTATAAACAATACAATTTGAATTTGCAGAATTCTATTTAGTTACCTACTGTTTTGTTGTGCGGCTAACAATAATTTATATTATTTACAATTGCTTATTTTTATTTTATTCATTTTTAATGTCATTTGATATCAGCTTACTGCCATTTGTTAGGACTTTTATTCTTTAATTTAGGTCATCTCTGACTGGTTCAGTGGGTACTGCGCCAGTCTTAGGTAAATATATATATTTTTTGTAACTGTATTTTTTACAATTATTTCTAATAAAGGCATTTATTATTATTATTATTATTATTATTATTATTATTATTATTATTGTTATTATTATTATTATTATTATTATTATTATTATTAATTATTATTATTATCGTCGCGACGACTTAATGTGGAGAGCACATTTGAAATCGTTACTGGCATCTCTTTCGAGTTCGACTGGGATTAGACCAGACAGCGATGCAATGGAACCACGATCAAGTATGTTTCCTTCTGCTATAATATATTTCGGAGCGTTTTTTAAATTGGGTGTTACCCAAACTAACCCAAAGATCAATTTTTATAGCCCAAAAACATCGTAACCATATTATGGATTTGACAGATGAATTTGATAGAAATGCAATAAGAACCAAGTTCATCAGTATTCCTCTAGAAACAATTGACCCTTGCCATTAATAAAATGCTTCTCAGAGATTATCCAGATTTGACAAATTTTAAAAGAACCACATACTTTAGATTATTAAAATCTTGACATTTTAAGTATTATAAATTATTATATGGATGTTTGAGGAAAATAAATGTTTACCTTTTTCAGGATTCAAGTTAAAACTGACAATCTAGATTTTTGTCGACTTTGACCCTTAATAACCCGAGAACGAGTAAACAAATCTTAAATTTAAATTTCACTAGCAGATATTAGCCCAACCTGTGAAACAATTCCTGTTTTCCGTGGCCAATTGATAAATTTAAAACCTCTCAAAAAATAAAAACGAGCCTTGAGAAACTTTTAAGACTCCCGGAAGCGGTCTTTGGAACAAGGAATAGTTCGCAGAAATTTCGCCTGTAAACTAGGGCAGACTAACTTACATTAATCGAAGCAGGGACCCACTGAGGTTGGCGGAGCCAGAGTCTGTAGCCTCAGGTCCGCGCGGCACTTCCTTGGACGACTTCGAACTGCTTCTAACACATAGCAAGCCTTGATCAAGGTATCGTATGCCGATGAACGATAGTTTATTATGAATTTTGGGCATATCTTAGTTGGCACAAAAATTACCAACAAATTACATATTCTGGTGCGGGAAAAATGTTATTATAAGTAATAGAGTTCCTTGGTGCGGTCTTGAAATCCTTCTGTTCACGATCCTGGCATATTTCAGTTTATGTTCCGAACTTCCGAATTTCTATAATATAGTATGGTAATGATACTTTTTATTTTTAGGGAAGTCCAAGTAATATCTAGTCATACTTATGTCATTGATAAAGGAACCAACGGCGTCAGAGCCGGAATGTCTCAGTTAGTGGCGAATATGTTAGAATCTCTTTTGCAGATGTGGAAATTGCGCATTCCTCCGCAATATGTAAGTATGATTTAGATATGCTATATAATAATTTCAAAAAGTGTTTTAAAAATTACCAAACCGTAGAAATTGAAAATATGTATGTACTATCATATCATATCAAATATTCCGCCAATGAGTCGAAATGATCTCTATGTTTTTAGCGACGAAGTTCCCCTAAAGTATTTTTTTTAATAAAAAAATCTATCTGTGCTCGATATTTTAACCCATCCTCGATAGAGAACATAATCGTATACATGAAAATGCCTAAATAAAACCGCTTCTCACTTACTTTAAAAGTGATTTATCGTTGGTTCTCTTCAGTGTTGTTAATTATTCCTTTTTATTTTTCAGTGTATATTGCATATCGAGCAGAGACTTCAAGAATTGTGTGTTCGGTCAAAAGCTTTGGCACAGTTGTTGCTGGCCAGCGAGTTTTGCAGCATGGAGTTGCTGACCTCAACGCTTAGAATAGAGGTCAATGATGTTCCTCTTCTGATGGCAGTAGCTTCAACTCACACACCTGAAGTAACTCGCAAATATGGACTCAGTTTCCATTGAAAAATTGTAGTTGCCTGCAACATAAACATCCAGAGACGAAAAAAAGGCAGTGAATCATATCGAGTTATCAAACACATTCTTTAAGAAATATTGCATGCTGTAGGTGAAATGCTGTTCGTCAGCAAGTTTCCAGTTATAGAGAGACTGACTCCAACGCTCCGAATAGCTCAAGCTAATGTGCGTTCAATACACCCGTCCAAAGTTTCAATTCACATTGAATATTCAGCGAACACTAAAAAAGTATGTTTCTCTTCAAACGGCGTTGGCTTTGAGAAAATTAAAATTACATTGCGCAACGGTAAAATAATTCCAGATTTAAATGTTCGCTAAAATGTTTAGTATGAAATGTTGGTGGTCGTCTGGTTTTATAGTAGACTTGCTCACTTCAGTGCTCCCAAATCTGAGTCAGCGATATTCGGCTGCCGGAGAGTTCAGTTTGCACTACGGCGAGTTTAAGAATAACTGTGCTTTCGCACCATTGCTGCAGGTAAAAAATGTGCTGGCCAGTGAAATTACAGTATTTTTGATAGCAGTGATTTAATAAATATATCGGTTGTGCAAGACTAAGCTCAGTTCAGTTGAGCTTTGAGGTTACTTATAATTATGCGTTCAATTTTCACATGAAAGAAATCAATTTGGCTTATGATCAACTTTGAATCCCTCTAGGATTAGCTTAGAAAATTATACCCGCTTTTGTTCCTCAAGTTTTACATTTGTGTGTATGTTTTTCTTAAGGGTGCTTTAGAATGCAGAGATACATTAATTTAATAACTGTTAAATATCTTAATATTTCTTGCCAAAAGATCATTGGGATTAAGCTATGTGCTTTTTGACATTATAGATCTAACTTCCCTGGGTCTAAGTGTTAGGGCAATATTAATCAAGACATGTTTGTACGTTGCTTTATTTTTTAAGCAGATTATATTGGTAATCACATTGATCATTATGTATATTATCTCATTGTAAAAGTGGAATTTTAATGTGATTATTATTGAATATTTTAACTTTTGCAATTGTTTTCTTTTTTTGATTCCTATAATGTTTTTGTAATTTTATATTTTTATTTTATATGTTAAAAGGTTTTATTTATTAATATACTATATTTAATAATTACTGGTGTTATTATTGATGTTTGTTGCGGAGTTCATAGTATTGTTTTTATTTTTTAATGTAAAAATAAAAAAATATTTATCAGAGTTTTAAAAAGCAAGTTTTGGGGTGCCACGCCCAATTTTTACCCAAAACTCGTTAAAATCGTTTAAAAAACAATAATTCGGCGCCCTCTTGAATGGTGATTGTTGGGCACTAAAAGAAATTAATACGTAGGTGCTTATCGATTCCAGAAGAGTAAACCATTAAAACAGTTTATTGTAACTACAAATCAATGAAGTTAAAAAAAATGAGGAGAAGTTCGAAAACGTTAAAAAATATATCGGTTTGATGGCAAAAAAGTGTTATTGTACATCTTTTTATCGATGGTTAGCCCTTCGAATTTGCCGTTTCCTAGCTTTAAAGTGAATTCCATAAATTTTTCAATATCTTTTTCATCACATATCACACATACACACTTTCATTTTATGTTTATAAAAAGATCAAGAAAACGAAAAACACCATTTGACAGTGTGTTGAAATATTGGTGCTGCCGTCAGACATTACTGCAAAAAGAGAACTTTTTCAATTTCTTGCAAATTGTGTTCTCTGCATACTTCAAACAATCAAAATAATTTGCCGTAAATTTCTATTAAACACTAAACAAAAATAAAATGGTTCAAAGTTAATGCTTAACTAAGTTTAATTAAAAGACCCACCAGCATCGTCACTATATTGTTTCTCTAATGGCAAAATTTCAATCATAACTCGAGTCAAAAAAAAATAATAATCTAAAAAAACCTCGAAAAAAAATCACCTTCTTAAATTTTTACACGTACACCATAAAGCATGTAGGTAGGTATTTCAGTATGGAATCTGTGATTCAACCGATCAACGTAGACCTTATCACATGCACATAGTACATAGTTTTTTGTTTCAGTTCACCAGTATTTAAATGTTCACTTGAATTCAAATTCAAACCGTCAAAATCAAACAAATAAGAAATTTCTATTTACACAAACTGATTCCCGGCTCACTCTAGTCTCTAAATAAGAAATCCATTCGTCGGCTTTTAAGCGCAACAAATAGTTCTAACACCTTTTCATCAAAGTTCGGTATGTCATGCACAAAATCTCTATTTATTGACATTATTGCCAAGGCATTCAGTCTGTCATTCGTCATGGAATTCTGAAGGAAAGTTTTCAGCCCTTTTAGCGTTGAAAGGCACCGTTCAGGTTCAGCAGTATTCATTGGTGTTGTCATAATTATTTTTAGTAGCTTGGCAACTTCTGAAAAAGTGCTTTCTAGATCATTTTTTTGAATGAATTCCAAAGTACTTGTGGCACCTTGTATTTGCGAAAAGTCGTTTCTTGAGTAAATAACTTCCAATTCTGTTTTTAATCGCTCCTTTTCGAGCATTGAATACATCTTCGTAACTGTATGAAATATTTCACATGGGAAACTCTTGTTAAAAGACTCATATGAATTATTCGTGAGAAGGAAATTTGCTTCTAAATGTCCCCTATATGAGAGCCGATCTTTCACTTGAGTCAATATAACATCGCATATTTCTTTGGCATTTACGCTTTTTCTCTCAGTATCACCCAAACGTCTACGTTTAGAAACAGTTTCAGTTTTCCATTCTTGTTCAGTTGCTTCAGTTTCGTTACGAATGCTTAAAATAGATGACTCAAAATTAGAAATAGACTTTTGCAATTGAATACCGTCAACATGTCTAGACTGAAATTTATTATAAAGTGTATCAACATGAGGAAACATTTTGTGAAAAAAGGTCAACCAAAACATAAAATTTGAATCTTCTAGTGTTCTAATTAAACCGCTTGCTTTTCTGCCAGTAACCGTATTTTCAGTATTTTTCAGAAATTTCTTGAAAACCCAGGGCCATTTTTTCTCTATTTTCATAAACAGTGGGGGCAACACGCGGCAGTCTGACTTTAACTATTTTTTCTAACACGTCACTTCGATTAGACGAATTGGAAAAAAATGCGGGAATTCCAGATCTCATTAAAAAAAATCCGTACTTGTGGATTTTGGCTCGCAGCCTTTTGCATTATTAAATTCAATTATTGATGAGCATAGCAATGAACAAAATATGCAAACGGCTATTTTTCACGCATTTTTTTTTGTACGCCACCAACAGATCCGCTCATAACGCTCGCTCTATCGTACGCCTGCGCTATTAGTTGGGATTTTGAATCTATTTCTTGTTGGATACTTTGCACTAAACCATTGGCTGTTTTATCAGTGATTCGGCAAAAGGTCCAAAATCTTTCGCATATAACATGCCCCTCGACATACCTCAATATTATTGCCATTTTACAATAATTGCTAACATCAGTAGTTTCGTTGCACTGAATTGACAAAAAACACGCATCTGCCACTTCTTTCAATATCTCATTTTTACACACAGTTAGCATGCAGTCTAAAATGTCATTTTGAATTGTTTTCGACATTCCTTTAAAAACAGATGATGTTTTTAAATGTTCTTTCAACAAATTGTCCAATTCGGCACTATAATTTACTAGTTCTTTAAAAATTCCACGATTTAGAGACTCGTCTGTTTCATCGTGGCTTCGGAGTGCCAACTCAAAAACACCACAGAACTTTACGCAACTTATAATTCTCTCCAAAATGTGCAGATTTTTCCTTACTACCTCATTATGTCTAGCGATTTGCTGTCGGTATGTAGAACTTAATTGTTGTGCAATGTTAACTTTCCCAAGTAACGCAAGTTCCGTACTAGCCTGCAAATGAGATTTGGACATTGGACCCCCCGTGTTTTTTTATTTTTTCATGTAAATGGCCCAAGTCAGTTACACCTAAGCGGCTCCAATTCTTATCCATATTTGGGATATAAAATAATAAGCACGGAAAACAAAACAAAGAGTTCCTTACATTACATCCACATATCCATTTGTTCAGAGTGCAAATTTCGGGGTTAAAATGTCTGGTGAAAGACCGACCATCCTTTTTCTTGGCACATGTTTGGTATAATTTTATAACCGGCATCGGTCGCCCTAACCTCTTTATTTCAATCTTTTTATTCAGATCCAATAAAGAAAAGTTATTTTTAATAATATTGTCAACTGAATTTATGCCCCCACAGCAATTCTCAGAACCCGAACTACTAGCCATGACAGTAGAATAATAGTATATAAATAAAAATATAAAACACAAATATATTACGTACACTAAACTCACGAACCGAACAAAACAAAAAGAAATTCACGGCTCGACTGAAGTATAATACTTATAATATTAGTATGTAATATTCGCTCTAAAAAACGATTTACCTCCCACTATTTCCACACAAGCTGAATTTTTCAGGACCTATAATAATATAATGTGTTCCATCAGCCGTAGCTTGAAGGCGAGGAGGCTGGACATATTTAATTAGGGCTTAAACCCATGACGTCTCTCATTGTTTATTGTGATACCTTTGTTAGTTTATAAGCAAAAAATATGGGATTCGTTCTATTACCTTGTCAAGACATAAGCGACACTTTTATAAAGAATATTTTTTTTTCATTTAGGCCTTCTCTTTTTGTTAATTGAGTGTTATATTTAAAAATAACTATTTTTTAATTAAATTTTTGCACGGTTGAAACCGAGATATTTACATTTAAATTTTTTTTCGGCCATATGGGCTAATGCAAATGATTTTTTTTGAATAATTATCAAAAAATACTTCCTACAAAGACCTTATTGTGCATTGGACCAAAAAATAAGTATTTTTTCCTCTATACGATGGTACCAATATCTCGATTTTTGATGATAGTGTCCTTTTGTGGAGTTTAATTTTGTATTACCTCCGGAATAAGGGTTATCTTATCATGTACTTTCATCCCTGAAAAAATCAGCTTGTGACACCATATACGCAAGAATTGCAAATTATCACTAAATTAAGCTACAAAGTGCGAATCTAAATAGCGCACGGATGAGCCTTGACTTCTCGTGATTTTTACGAACATTCCCTACCGTTTTGCATGATGAAAATGCATTTAACAAGAGCGCCGAACACTAGCGCACGGCACGGCAGATTTAGACTAGCTGTGGTTACGGACGGAGGCCGTCGTTGGACGCTTTGCATTTTGATCGTCGCCGTCGTGCCTCGATTTCGCTCTTATAAATAATGTATTCTGCGGCCAGTGGAGATTCAAAAATATGCAAATTCGCAAATTATAGTTAGGTTATGTTAAATTGTATGTAGGGAAGATTTTATTTTTCCGCTTACTTTCGCAGGCAGTGAGCGCGCACGGGTGCACTTATTGAGAAGCCGCCCCTGGCTGAAACAATAACCATCAACAAAATGAACACGGAGGTTTTTAAGATTGAAAGCTTAATAAATAACCCTGAGTTCATGGTTTTCACAAGTTTTGAGTAACGGGATTTAAAGTTTTCATATTGTCCGTCACACTGTCATTCGCAACACGACTTTGGCAGTTGCCCTCGTTATTACGTACTGCCGTCTAAATTTTACACCTACTTGGCGAACGAATTATTTATTTATTTATTTATCCTCCTTTAGAACACAAAATAATTTGTTATTACATTAAAAGAGTGCTTACTACCAATAAAACCCAACACCTACTACCTATAATAAAACTAAACTTACAACTACACAATTAAAATTTAATTCACATACATAGCAATAAATGATTTTACTTAAAATCATATTTACAAAAAGTTCGTTTTAAAGGTAAATTTAATTTGTTTTACAGAGTAACTGAATAAATCTATACCACACTTCCTAATAACTTTGTTGCATTCTTCTAACATTTTGTTTATCGGTGAACAATCAGATTTATTAGTAAAAAATAGTTCATAGGAATTTATTCTTAGATGTACTATTGGCACCTAAAATTTTATACTATTTATAAGAAAGCAGTCTTTATACTTAGTATGATTTATTATATAATAGATAAATAGCGCTGAATGCAAATTTCTTCTATCATTCAGTCGCTGAATTTTATAACAACTTAACATAGTATTATAAAAGATCATATACGGATAAGTATCAAACAGCATGTGGTGCCCATATGATAGATGTATATTCCAGGTGGGGTCTTACTAGTGCATTATATAATAGTATTGTTGTTCCAGTTCTTTTAAAAACATTTGAGTTGCGAATAATGAATCCATGATTTCTGTATGTCTTTCCAACAATGATCCGATATTGTTCATTGAATTTGAAGCCCTGTTGAAAAGGTACTCCCAGATCTTTACAACAATTTTTCCTGCTAAGTAGGGGAACCAGGACTAAAATGACATACCACTTTGTTTTTCATTTGTAACACATTTATTTTTTTACTTATTAACTAAAATATGGTATGATTAGTGTATTGCGCAACCAAACAACTCCCAGATAGCACAGATGTGTCCTAAATATAGCCCAAGTATATCTCGTAGGATATCCATGTATGTCCCGCGTATGTATGTTACCGGCTTACGCTATCCCCCAGATAACACACTGCAATTCAATGGACAGCTTATGGATGTTTGTTACTGGACATATGGCATGTCCATTGGATATCCACAATTTGTCCAAGGGACATTCAATGGAGGTCCATTGGACTATACAAACGACACACGATATAGTTGAACATGTTTTATTAATAATTTATGCTCGGTTGTATAGGGTTATTTTTTATATTTCGATATTTTTAAGTTAGAAAAAAATGAAAGGCTAGAGTTTCTGAATCATTAAAATTTCTAATAAAAAGTTTAAAAATATTTCTGCAAACGGCAAACTTGGCAGGTACCTAGTATATTTTCTTAAATATTGTGAACTAATTAAAATCATTAATTAAATATCACCCTGTCGCAAGTTTGAACTTGAAAAATGTTATATAAACATTCACTGTTAATTATAAACAATTTGAGCGGTCGACGGGAGCGACTTTAATCCTTAATGATGCATTTTAGCATTTTATAACATATAAATACGCAGGCAAACGCCGAGTTAATGAGACTTTCGGGTCTCTCAAACCGCTCAACTGGTCGCTGGGCAGTACACAGGTACGTCCACTTCTAGTTGTTCTATCCCACAACTGAGAACACTTATACACAGGTATAAGGTTGTCAGGTCCTTACCTAACCTGGGTGAACGTATGCATAGGTATACGGCATTCGGGGGCTACTAAAAAGTATAGAGAGAGAGTCGAATTTCTGAAGTATCAGAGCTTCTAGTGAAGGGATAGTTTTTGGGGAGTTTCAAAAAGTAGTGAAGGTGCCATAGCAATTTGTGATAACCTAAAAAGACTTACCTTATAAATATCAGAACAAATACCTAAATAAAAGACAACCCGCTCACATAAACTTTATTAATAAAATAGTAACGTCGCTTGCTAGACAAACTTTGAACTAAGCCTCCCTCGAGAAGACATGCATTTCATATTAATTGGGTATAGTGTAAACTCTTAGTTCATCTATAATCTTA
>MU192649.1:2407-28020 GCA_016904865.1 Pissodes strobi | reverse complement strand
TAGTTCAAATTAATGTACTAGATTCATGTAAGTAAAATATTCACCTAATAAATAGTATCCGTACCAGGGGTAAACCTATATGATTACGCGCCGATACGCTATGCTTATATGCGAACAGTTCCAAAAATATTTATATTATACGACGCTGAAAAGAAGTAAAACACGCGATCAAGACTACGCTGAAATGAATTAATAACACGCCAAAACTATCCGGATTAGCTGGATAATCCAGTATACCTATGCTAACTATTGAGAATAATTCGTTACTCCCCAATAACTTGAAGGTAACTATATTCTAAATCAAGTCATACCATCAATACTTTCATTAAGCAAATTCATCCGAAAATTTAATTTAATTCGCCCTAAATCATCAATCAAATAAAACACAATAATAAAATGAAATAAAATAAAAGTCCCAAAATACACTATATAATATCCTAAATTAAGACTTATCTGATACGTTATCAAGCCAACAGTGAGTTCATCCAGGATCCAGGTGTTGTCGAATCACTGGAGCGTCAAGGTCGAGGAGACACACTCCGTATGCGTTGAGGCTTGAATCAGACAGCGAGACACGCAGTCAATTGATGGTTACTCCGAGACCACGTGTTGTCGGAGGAGTCTCAGTATGCAGTCTCGAAACCCAGGTAGGAAACCGGAACGTAAGAGGACAATGGAAGGCCCATAAAAACCAATAATCCAAAAATAAAATTCTAAAACTCCGGAAAAACCCCTGAAACAAACAGGGCAAATTAGCACGGTGATCAAGCCAAAATATGAAGGAAACAGGTACGGAACCTCAACAAATAACAGATCAAAACAATATCTGTATCAAAATTACTCAAACAACATACCTTTAGATGATAAACGGGGTTCAAGCGTGTGGCAGCTCTCGAAAATCAAATCCCCAAACGTGGGTGCAGTTGGTCGAATCTACAAATCTTCCTTCATCTACAATCATCCATCAGACGAGAAACCATCGACGACCAGTTAGAATCTACTTTTATATGCTTGGTGGGAATATATAACCCCCGCGTTATGCGGCAGCCTAAAATTACAATCAACACGCGCCACTAATAACATTATGCCAAATAAGGCATTAACTTGGCAACCGTGTCGACTGTGAAGGCCACGCGCTTGTCCAGAAAGCTGTCACTTATACCGCCAAAATTACCCCCATAGACTATATGAAACATAGAACAATTTCCCTTGCGTGGGTAGAATCTACTCCGAGCTGAAATATTATTGAACTTTAATAATGGAGAGTCCGTGTAATACTGCGTCAATATGCAAGCGTAGAGGGCTAAACATTGATACGATCCAATATAATCAGCAAATTCAAGCGTATGATAGCTAAATCCTACAATAAATGCAACGCGTATTAGAGTGGTTCTCTAATCGATATCGACGGAGGGATCCGATGCGATTTCCACCGGTCGTGTAGTCTATGGTTTAAAACCGGTGTGACATGACATACTTCTAACAAACGTCAATGTTTCATTCCCAAAATGAAAATATTCCGCAATCACCTAAGCAAAACAATATATTATCAAGTATAAATCAACGAGAAAATTACCACAGAATGACCATCAAGTATACAAAAAGTAAGTTATAATTACAGTGTTAGATATCCCTAAATAACCTTAAAATATAACTCGGCATGTCCAAACTCCAATTACTCGGCTAATCTGTAAACAATCTATCACTGTTGTTTTATTTTAGACACAACCCTCCAAGAAAGGCGAAAATATATTCTTGATTCCAAAATACCTCGAATCAGCAATTAAAAACCATAATTAGCAAGGCCGAATACAGTGGATGGCCATCAAGGTGTATTATCGAACTGAAATAATGAAAACAAGCCAACTGATTAGAAGAAGGGTTTCTTTCTCCATTTAGAAAGACAGCATAATAGGACAAAACCAAGGGGAAAATACCAATATACAACGAAGCTTTGTGGTTCCAGCTGCAACAATATATCGTGTGTGTGTAAAGTTAATTCGTTCAAAAGAAGGCATGTTCATTTGATATATTATAAAGACATAAATATGAAATATTTGCTTTAGAATACCTAGTTTAATGTATTGGGTTCCATGCTTTTCCAATACTAGTCCTATTATGGTAATTATCGAATTTTTGTAGTCTATTTTAATAAATAATATGATGTTTGATTATTTTCCCTCCAGAAATAGATCAATTTTAGTCGACTCTGGTCGACCTCGTAAATTTTTATTTTGATCCTTCGCCATTTCGTCCAGAAACCAGTTTTTTTGTATAATATGAAATCGTAGCCTGTTACAAATCCCCCCTTGCTTCAAGATGATTAACCACCCAGTGGTTAATCCGGAAAATAAGATGCTTCTTTTAGGTCTTTGAGATGCCAGACTCCCTGGAATCTTCTGTCTTCGTCCTTTAATTCGTACGTCCATGGAGAAATTCTTCGATGCACCACAAAGGGTCCCGCGTACTTAGGAGCTAGTTTCTTTGAAAAGTGTTTGGCAGCATGAGAAATTACATAGTTCTTTCTCCACATCTTTTGTCCGACAGTAAATTCCGCATCTCTCTTCCTAAGTTTATATCTTAAAACACCTTTCTCACCGGCATCCACTAACCGTCTCCTAACATCTGAGTACAATTTCATAAAGGCTTCATTTCGCGAGCTCATCGGAGTGCTATCCTCCTCTCCATTCCGCTCTACAACATCTCTGGGATCATCTTTACCAGATAGACACATTACGACCAAAATTTACGAAATATGGCGATACCTTGGTAACTTCCTGTCGAGCTGTGCGTAAGGCACAAGCAATACTGCGGATATCCGCATCCCATAACCGATGATTGTCCTTCACATACATGGCTAACATTGTTTTTAGGGTTCTATTCTGCCTCTCGGTCGGATTTGCTCTGGGGTGATAATTGGCATTAAACTTTATCGTGCAATCGTACTTTTCCATAAACTTCCTAAACTCCGCACTTCTGTATTGGGGTCCATTATCACACAAAAGAACACGAGGAACACCAAATACAAGAAATACATTCTCCTCGATACGTTTGATCACTACCGATGACGTGGCCTTACGAAGAGGGAAAATCAACGAAAACTTGCTAAAATAATCCGTAACCACCAATATAAATGAGTTCCCTTTCGTCGATCGAGGCAATGGTCCCATTAAATCCGTTGACACCATTTCCCAGGGTCTGGATGGTTTGGGGTGCGATACCATGTGGTCCTTAGTTCCACGGGGATCACTTTTATGGGCCATGCAGATGGAACATTTCCCAATATAATTAGCGACATCCTGACGCATCTTTGGCCAGTAGTACTTTTCAGACAGTCTCGAGTGTGTTTTGTATACGCCCATATGAGCTGCAGTGGGTGGATCATGAGCCAACCTGATGATGGCCAATCGGTCTTCCTTCGGTACCACAATCTTCCACACGTCTTCATTCAAAGAAAGTTCCGAATACTCTTGCTTAACATACTTATATAACACGCCATCCAGGTACCGCCAGTTCAGAAACTTCAAAGGATCCTTAGTCGCTCTATCTTTCATCTTATTGTACCACTTGTCCAAAACGACTTTCTCAGATTCCTTGTCTTCTTCAATGCTATCTATAACAGGTACCGCTCTGGATAACATATCCGGAACAACCAGCTCTCGACCTCTACGGTGCTGTACCTTAAAGTCATACATTTGGAGTTTCAATGCCCAGCGGCCTAAACGTCCAGTTGGATCTTTTAAATTTAAGAGCCATTTTAAGCTATAGTGGTCAGTTATGACTGTAAATGGTATACCCTCTATATACGGGCGTAACTTCTGAATAGCCCAAACCAATGCTAACATCTCTCTTTCAGTCGTGGTGTATAATCTTTCTTGTTTGGTCAAGGACCGGCTGAGGTAGCAAATCACCTTTTCTCCCTTCTCGTCCGGCTGTGTCAACACTGCTCCAATTCCATATCCTGACGCATCGGTCTGGATAACAAACTCCTTACTATAATCCGGACAGCTCAAAATTGGGGCCGCTACCAACAATTCCTTAATTTTTCTAAATGCCACCTCACATTCGTCTGTCCAACTAAACTTCTTATTCTTCCTAGTAAGTGCCGTGATTGGGGCGATGATTGAGGACATGAAGACCACGCCTATCTACCACATATCCTAAATATTTCATTTCGGGTCTGCAAAACTGGCATTTCTCCCAACTTACGGTTATTTCTGCTTCTCGGAGTCGTTTGAAAACTTCTTCCAATATCTTCAAATGATCTTCAAATGTCTGGGATATTATTACCACGTCGTCCAAAATACAATACAAAAACCGACGGTGCCAAGTCTGTTAGGATTTGGTCTATGAGTCGCTGCCAAGTAGCAGGTGCGTTATGTAGGCCGAATGGCATTCGTCGAAACTGAAACAACCCTCTGTGACAAATAAATGCAGTTAATGGTCTGGACGCTTCATCAATTGGAACCTGCCAATATGCACTTTTTATATCCAGGCTAGACAAGTATTTTGCGTCCTTGAGCTTATCCAAAGTCTCAGACACCAAAGGCAGCGGATAACTATCACGCTCCGTCACAGAGTTAAGCTTTCTGTAGTCTACGCAAAACCTAACCTTATCGGTGTTCTTCTTCTTCACTACCACCACAGGGGACGCCCAGGGACTGCTAGAAGGTTCCACAATACCCAACTTAAGCATTTCATCAATCTCATCTTCGATACACTTCTGCAATATGGGTGACACCGTGCGACGTTTACTTGACTTTTAGTGGGGAGGCAGTTTTGTGATTGGCCGCAGGATATATTTAATACACTTTGACCCTAGACCAACACCTAATTTTTTTTTACATATTTTAAAATTTCGGCAAGGAGTTGTTTTAGCCATTGGCGTGGAAATTGCCGATGCCGAACTGTGTGGTTATTTATATTATTTGGCTTGTAGGGTCTGGTGATATATAGGTTTTGTCGATTTTGCAAATTCTCTTTTTTCACGAGAAAGGAGGTGTCCTATATAGTAGTTTAAGCCAAAAAAGTCGGAAGATCCGCTACATTTGAACCGAAAAAATGCCCTCAAAGTTCGAGTTTTGACACAAATTTTCAGCACCACTTCACAAAAGCCCTAGAAATATAGACAAAACACATCTGAAAATCAATTGTCGGCTGAAAATATTAACTAGGATACATTTGCGTCGAACGAGAGACCTCCGTTTTGTTCCGGTCCTAATTTAAAGCGACTCATAGCCATAGCCCCATTAAACAATAGTATATTGTGTAACTAGGAGGAAAAGCAAAACATTCCTGGACGACTGTGGTAGTTGCTGGACGAGGCGCAGCCGAGGCCAGCAACACAGGAGTCCAGGAATGTGCTTTTCCTACGAGTTGCACATACTATTTTTTATCCGATCGAAATTAATTAGAATACGTACTTATATAAATAGAGCCAAACATTTACTGTAAATAAAAATGGTGTTTTAAATTTAAACTCAACATAACATCAAGTTTTGAATCGAGCGAGCTTGAAGTTTATTGCGTAGCTACGGAAACTACAGCTAAATGTTACTTTTGATAGACGTCAGATCTGACAAACAAGGCGTTTGAATATGACAGAAATGTTACATTCCCGGCCTAGGACGGGAATGTTATATTCCCGGACTGTTATTTTCTATTCTTGTACAGTTATTGCATGTTGCCAAGCAACGAATACAATATACTGGAATCATGACTTTTGCGCTGAGAAAATACATCGGAAAGGTGTCGTTTTTCGTCCGATCGGATAAAAAATTAAATTTTACTTGTAAATATCCATCCTCCTTTTTACTGTCAACTGTCACAATAGTCAGAACAAAGATTTTTAAAAAGGCACACTGTTGCCAGACGTTTACTGTAGTTTCGTTAGCAAAATTCATTACAAAAATGGTGCGCTATAAGCGCAGCTTATTCACTACCAGCTAGTCATCTTGCGACGGCATCCTTTGATTTGGAAAAGTCAATAACCAAGTTTTGCAAATTTTAGAAGAGGGTCATGACTTAATATTGTTTTAAACGCCTGGGCATCTGAATAATACTTTTGACAGTTCGTTTGATTTAAAATATACTTTTTCTACTGCCGTGCGTAAAGTACTCACTTTACGTACTCTCTAAGATTCGTAAAGTAGGCTTTTTTAATGTGCAGTGCGTAAAATAAGTTATTTTACGCAATAGTGCGTAAAGTAAATCTGACATATTTTTTGACATTTAGGGCAATGCGTAAAATAACATATTTTACGCACTAGTGTGTAAAATAATTAATGTTACGCACTAGTGCGTAAAGTGATTTAATAATATTTTTCTTTTTTCATATATTTTTCGGTAGTGAAAAAAATTTTGTATGCTACTAATGTGTAAAGTACCCTTTTTTTATTCAATTTCAATTAAATTTTTTTATCAAAATTCCCATTCATAAAAAAAGGTTCACTTTACACACTTGTTGCATAAATAACTATTTTATCGTCTAAAATCCGTTTAAAAACTATTTTAAAACGCACAATTGTATAAAAATCCGAAATTTCCGAACCTCTCAGGGCGATAGCCGAGGCTTCGGACGAATTTGTCATGTATTTTGAAGCGAAAATTCATTTTAAATTCAACTGTGGAACTGAACCGCTCAGGGCGCAGTGCCCGACACTCCAACTTTCCAATTTCGATAGAGTTGGCTAGCTGGTAGTGAATAAGCTGTGCTATAAGTGTCTCTACTCTTTTTTTTATTTAGGTGAATAATTTTTTTATGGCAGTAGCACATCCTATATTGCTCGACGTGCGGTGTGTGTGCGAAGATGTTGATTGACACGGTTCTTAAATAGTTAGTTTGGGGAACAGATGTCCTGGGAGCATATTCGCATGTAACAGGCAAGATGTCCATTCGGCAATGCCGATCGTTTCATCATATGTGACGTGCACGATAGCATTTAGTCAGATGTCGTGACTTTTACATAGAATCAACAAATAAGTCTTCAATTATTTTAACACTTCATGCATGGCCCTCCGCTTGTTTCGCTCGCTACGGGGGCTCAACAAACAGAAACTAACTAAGTGCTAACCAAAACTAACCCAAAATAAAAAAAAAGTAAATAAAAATTTTGGGTTAGTTTTGGTTAGCATCTGGTTAGTTTCTATTTGTTGAGCCCCCGTATAGAGAGCGAAGCGAGCGGAGGGCCATGCATGAAGTGTTTAAATAATTGAAGACATATTTGTTGATTCTATGTAACAGTCACGACATCCGACTAAATGCTATCGTGCACGTCACATATGAAGAAACGTTCGGCATAGTCGAATGGACATCTTGCTTGTTACATCCGAATATGCGTCCTGGGAGTGAGTTCCACAGTGATGCAGTGCGCCAGACAAAGGAGTTCTTGTAAAGCGATGTTCTAGGTGTTTCCAGTTGTACGACGAACCGGTGCGCTCTTGCCGTCTATCGTAACTGTCTAACAGGCGTTGTCAGGGGCGAGATAAGACGGGCCCAATCCTGGGAACATCTGCCGTAGAAGTATCTGTAAAACAGGGATTTCTCGGTCACATGTTTGCGGTGTTTCAGACTATCCAGATTCCGGGTCAACTCCGGGTCACCGACGAGACGCACAACTCTCTTCCGAACGGAATCCAGTAGCTTTAGGGTGTGCTCTGGCGTGGCACCCCAGATGTGTGAGCAATATTCTAAGCACGGACTTATTTGCGCTTTGTAAAGCAAGAGCAACTGCTGCGGTGAATACATTTTTTGTTGCGAAATAGCGTACCAAGCTTCTGGGAGGCTGATTTTGCGACGTTAGCAACGTGGTCATGCCAGGGCATATTGCTGTTGACCGAGACCCCCAGTAGTCCGATTGAATGAAGATGAAGGGATGGTCGATCCTGCCATAATGATATCATTGCCCGCCGTATGGTAAACGTGGCTGCTTGGATGATTGTTCAATGTGCATTTGCATTCATTCATCGGAATAAAAGAGACACTTATTCGTTTACACTATTCCTTTATATGTATATATTCGTCAAATATTTCACTTCATACATGGCCCTCCGCTCGCTCCGGGGGCGTATCCAAACAAACCTAACCCAAACTAACCCAAGACATTCTCAAATGAGGAAGAACAAACTAAAAAATATTTGCATTTTCGACTGACAAATTTAATTTTTTTTTTATTTCCGGCATGCCTTGGGTTAGTTTGGGTTAGTTTTGTTTGATTGCGCCCCCGAAGCGAGCGGAGGGTTATGCGTGAAGTGGAATATTAAATATACTTAAATAGTAAACAACACTGTTATTTCCCATAAGAAAATGTGCAACTTTTGGAAACACTGTGCCAGGCCCCCGGTGTCGGTTACTAAAATTTCATTATTTTCACGTTACAATTTCAATATTTTTTTTCACGTTACAATTTCAATATTTTCACGTTACACCTGGGAAAGTCGTAGTGGAAGTTTGCCCTTCTAGGGCAATTTAGGCTCAAAACGCGGATATTTTTTCGGCTCAAATGTGGCGAATCCTCTGATTTTTTTGGCTACTCTATAAGACACCCCTTTTCTAGCGAAAAAAAAAAGAAAATTTGCAAAATCGACACAACCTATATATCATCAGACCCTTAATTTGATGATATCTTTGAAGATTTTTAACCTTTCTTATATTTTTCTTGCATTTGGTGATTATTATACGCGGTTAACTAATTTTTATATATTTCGGATAACTCTCTTAACTGAATTCTAAAAATTGAATGCCAGAGAATTTATATGAATTAGCTACGATAAACCGTTTTTTTTCCAAATTAAGCGACGTCATCAATGACGTAAATACAAACCCTTCGGGAAACGAACTCTACTTATTACTACAACATATTTATGTAATACATACAACAAATAATATCATAGAATACTATCCTAAAAATGAGATATTATTATATGACATATTTTGTACTATAAGACTGTAATATAAAAAAAACTGTAATTAATTTTAACGTCTTAATCTAATCAATATTATCAATAATAATATGGTAAGAATAACCTCGTGCGCCTATGGGTAGGCAAGTTTTTTATGTGCTAGTCCTCTACCCCCTTCAGTCGTTGTTAAGGTTCACTCGCTTGGCGCACTATAAATATTTTTTATAAACTTTATATCAAAGTAACGATGGTCTTGCGGTGTGAGGGATGCATAATCTCCAGCTATTATCATCCGAACCTGAGTTTCCACAAGTAAGTAAAAGTAAATGAAACACAGTAGTACAGTGAGCACCATTTTGTGATGTGATTAATTAATATTTTATAATACTTACCTATGTATGTGATATTAATGGATAATCTGATATGTTTGCAGTCATTTACCAACCTCTATTAAATCATTTTTTAAGTGAATACTTCTTTGGTTTCATGGCAGTGGTTTTGCAGAGAAACGGAAAAATTTCGTGACACAGCAAAATAACTATTTTGTGTTAACTAAACTTCAGAACCCATATCTAACCCAAACTAACTCAATCTAACCCACACACTGTAAATAAAACATAAATATGTTTTAAATAATGCACCCGAATAAATACCATTATGGACTCACATTTTCAAAGTCTACGTCTATGAACTGTCCTTGCTTTCGTTCAGGCGGGGGCGGGCAATACTACATTTAGTAGTGGGGACGAAGTTTGACAAATATGTTATATATGCTGTGACAAAAGTTTGTACACGATACATAAAAATATAAGGAGGCGGGACAATCGTTTTGTTGATATTTTTGCAAGATTTCGGATTTTTATGAATGAGTTGTCGGGTCTCTTTAGGTTAAATGTTTTTGGATGGAACAGTGTTCATAGATAAAAGAAAAAAGAATGTATATTTAAAAAGTGTTGACCAAAAAGCACTGTTGTTGCCGCGCTCGATTTTGTTATTGTATCAACAAAAAGTAATAAAATGTACCCAAAATGTACCAATATAATTAGAGAGATATTGCACTAACCATTTTGCGATGTTAGAGGCTTAAAACGTCTATGACCGCAAAAGTTGTTTTGACATTACGCATGTCCAATTTGACGAAACTAATGCGAATGCGTACAGGGTGGCCAACTAAGAATGCGAGGTACTGTATCTGGGAAACTATCCATCGTAGAGACTTGCGGCAAAAAATGTAATTACTAAAACGGTCAAGAGAAAAACCTGGAAGATATTTTAAAGTTTCTAAAATGCCCACTAGGGGGCGTAACTGCAATCTTGAATCTAAAAAAGTGATGTTTCTGTGAATTCCGCTATATTAACCTAATAAAAATTCCACATATTTGAAGTTGAGGATAATCTAAACCTTTTTTGTTTAATGCTTTTCGCTGTATCTCTAAAAATAAAGTGATGGGGGTACCTATTCAAAGTTTTTTTTAAATAACACCCTGTATCTGCGAAACGGCTAAGCCGATTTTAACAAACTTGAGTTAGTTCAAAGGAGCTATTCTTGGGTTACAAATGTTGTATTATTTAAAGTTTCGTTAGTTTCACATGTCGCCGCTAGAGGGCTATTTTCGACATTCCGACAGAAATTATTAATTTTCTCAAAAAAATTAAAGGCATTGATATTATTTTTTGCCCATGAAAAAGTAGCTAAATAATGGCTAAACAAGCTCGCAAAAGCCGCATCTCGATATCTTGTTCCTAACCCAAAATATACTTAGGCAAAAAAATTTATTACTTACGAAAATCCCTTAATTTTTATTATTTTTTTTTACTATATTTATCTCGAATTTTCTCTTTTATAAAAGTAGTGGCCCTGAAAAGGACCGACTTAAAAAAGGAAAGGTTCTTAGTACCCCCGCAAATGCTCGAAATGCTGACCATCACGCTCTATGCATTGCTGAAGCCTCTCATGGGTAGACAAAACTGCAGTTTCAATTTCGGCTCTCGGTATGGTTCGTATTGCAGTACGAATCCGGTTTTTCAAATCTTCTCTGGTCGTCGGTTGAGTCTGGAACACGATGTCCATTAACCGCCCCCATAAACAAAAATCCAAACAAGTTAAGTCTGGTGATCGCGGAGGCCATGGAAACAGACTTCCTCTTCCAATCCACCGCTGTTGAAATACTGCATCGATATGCTCTCGCACATTAATAGCAAAATGTGCTCGGCAACCATCCAACTGCAAAAACAAGTTTTGCCTCGTTTCCAGAGGCACATCTTCCAACAACAACGGTAATTGATTGGCCAAAAATTCAAGAAAGACATTGCCATTTAGAGGTTGCTCGAAAAAAATATGGCCCAATAATTTTGCCTTCCAGTACGCCTCACTACACATTTAAACTCCAACGTCCTTGGTTCTGAACTTCACGCATCCAATGTGGATTTTCTGCAGACCAATAGTGCATATTGTGCAGATTGACTCTCCCATCACTATTAAAAGTGGCTTCATCGGTCCAAAGAATTTGAAACAAAAATTCTCTATTTTCGCGTATCATACCTAACATCCAATGGCAATAGTCCAACCTGCGATCAAAATTTTCCTCATTCAAAGCTTGATGTAGAACTACATGATATGGATGCATTCTAAAAGTAATTAAAAAAAAGTTTCAATAAATACCTATATTGTGATAGCCATTAGAACTTACCTATTGTCCTTCAAGATATTTTGAACCGTTGTTCATACTATGTTCAACTCAAGCGATAACGCTCTTGTGCTAACATGAGGATTTCCTTCAATATACACCCCAGTACGTAGTTGATATTTTCTTGTGTTCTTCCAATTTTTTGTCGTTAAAACGCAGGCCGAAAACTACCATTGGCTCGTAAGCTCGCCACTAATCGGGGAAAAACTCTCACATCGCAAGGACGTCGATTTGGATAACGTGCCGCGTAAACTCTTTTATCTACTGCGGCATTTTGAAGACATTCAAAATAAACCGCAAGCATATCAACAGCTTCATCATTCGTGAAACGCATTTTGTAAACACAAAAATTGCTCAAAATAAAGCGAAACTATTGACAACTATTGACAATTTGAAGAAGAATTATTTATATTTTCATTTATTTTCTTTCCATGGCCTGCTTCTATTAATTGTCTACCCATGAGAGGCTTCAGCAATGTATAGAGCGTTATGGTCAGCATTTCGAGCATTTGCGGGGGCACTAAGGATCTTCCTTTTTTTAAATCGTACCTTTTCAGGGCCACAACTTTTATAAAAGAGAAAATTCGAGATAAATATAGCAAAAAAAAATTAAGAGATTTTCGTAAGTAATACATTTTTTTGCCTATATTTTGGGTTAGGAACAAGATATTGAGATGCGGTTTTCGCGAGCTTGTTTAGCCATTATTTAGCTACTTTTTCATGGGAAAAAAATCATATCAATGCATTTAATTTTTTTGAGAAAATTAACCATTTGTGTCGGAATGTCGAAAATTGCCCTCTAGCGGCGACATGTGAAACTAACGAAACTTTAAATAATACTTTTGTAGCTCAAGAATAGCTCCTTTGAACTAACCCAATCGGTTTAGCATTTCGCAGATACAGGGTGTTATTTAAAAAATAACTTTGAATACCCCCCACCACTTTATATTTAGAGATACAGCAAAAAGCATTAAACAAAAATGTTTTACATTTCAAATATGCGGATTTTTTTTATTAGGTTAATATAGCGGAATTCACAGAAACATCACCTTTTTGATTCAAGATTGCAGTTACGCCCCATAGTGGTCATTTTAGAAACTTGAAAATATTTTCCAGGTTTTTCTCTTGACAGTTTTAGTAATTACATTTTTGCCGCAAGTCTCTACGATGGATAGTTTGCCAGATAAAGTACCTCGCATTCTTAGTTGGCCACCCTGTACATGACAAAATAACATTTGCAGTCTATCGAAAATAGTTATTTGTGTATTTAGAGCGCAAAGTAACGGATTGCCGCTTGAGAAAGAATGTTACTAATAATCTTTCGAAAACGGCAATCTTACTTTGCGCTCGAAAAACACACAGAACTTTTTCAACAGCCGCATTTTTTAAAATTAAATCCAATTTTTCTCTATACTTATTCTGAAATTTGCAAATGACTGTCAGTTTTGACATATTATATTCGGGCTTCGGACATATTTAGAACAGGATTGCCAGCAACAAACTATAACATACGCACGACTGTCATTTATTTATCTTTGGTTTCCATGACCATTCATAGCACACTCGACGGAAAAAGTGAGATTTTTCTTTTCCATGTTCGCGCCAGAGCGCAAAATAAGGATCCACGGCATTCGACGATTTTGCGATTTCATTTCAATTTAGTAATTAGTTATTTTGCGCGCAGCAGTAGAAAAAGGTATCTTTCTATCAAATATGTGATTGATTTTGACTCAAAAATGTGAAAGTATTCTTGATTTCGAATTTCGATGAATTAAAAAAAAAATAGCGTTCAAACTTTCAAACTGGGTATTTATTAACAATCATACATTTGCGAAAGATACAAATCAGCCACTAATAATAGAAAATTCACAAACAAAAGCAAAAAATACAAATTTATCTCTGATAATAAAAATACAGAAACTAAGAAAACATTTATTTCAACAAATTTGAAGGTTGTTCCCGATTGTAGCATGTTGTGGGTCGAAACAATTCGATCAGATATAAATTGTGTTAAGTAGAGACTTTCAACAAATTTCTGTTTTCGTTTTAATTAGAATTAGTGAAGAAAATATGCGTTCATTGCGTTCCGCTGCTGCACTACCATGGCACCGTTTATAGATATTCTAATAAGTCCGCTCACTCCAGCATGCCGTGGAAAATACTGCCGTTTACCTTGAACACACTCGGCCACTGTACAGTAAACGAATGGCTGCAGCTACGGTGTACGAACAATATGAACTGCCGCTCGATTAGTTTTATACGGGGAGCGTTCGATTAGGAATAAATTATATGAATATGATTACGATTACGTATTAATGTTTGGATTATTTATTTGTTATGAACAACTATTGACATTCTCTGTATCATTTATAGCTCATTAATGATACTACTTTGTAATAGTTATTTAGTATTATAATAAATAAGTAAATAATAAACGAAATATTATCTACGATATCGATAAAAAATACCAGTAGGTACAACTTGTATTGTTTAATTACGAACACAAGTTACAAAATATAACAGGAAAATAGCGACAATGGAATAATTTTAACCTGATATTTTCGGCTGTCGATAGCAATGAATATTCTTTGGTCGATAGGTATCGATATTTTATTACATTTTGTTATTAATATGACAAATGCGTTGTCACAGTGGATGTCGTCTTTAAAAAAAATTAAAACACCAACTAACCTGTGCCACACCTATAACTTAATCCAAGCATTAAAAGTGTTTTCCATTTAGGGTTTTTTATTCTTAATTAGTGGTTAAAACAGCGATCAAACTCACATACTCATATATAACTCAACTTATACAGGGTGTCCGGAAATAACATCGCCAAATTACAGATGGTGATTCTACATAAGAAACTATGAACATTTTTTCATATGAACATGGGTCCGAAAATGCATAGTTTCCAAGATACAGGGTGTCAAACTTTTTATAAAAAATCAGTTTTATGTTAATATCTTAAATATGATTTTACTGATTTTGTTGAAATTTGGCAGGGTTATCTATAGTAATGAGGGGCTCATTTAATCTTAATTAGATTAAAAATATAAGTTCCAGTGGCGTTCCGGAGGACATCATACCGAATATTTATGACAAATAAAGTGTGCGACGCTGACTTTTTCAAACATTTTATATTTTTTTCGTATTAAGCAACTAAAAATACAATATTTTTGATTCTTGAATTATTTTCGTATCTTGCTTCATTTTCGATAAAAAAAGTAAAAACCAGTTTATGACATTTCCAACCTTTTTTGATAAAATCGATATTTTTATTTATATCTTAAATATGCTTTTGCCGATTTTGTTGAAATTTAATAGTGTTACCTGTAGTAATAGGCGGCTCATTTAGCCTTAATTAGATTAAAAATATAATGTCCAGTGGCGTCCCGTAGGCATCATACGGAATATTATTGACAAAGAAATGTGCGCCACTGACTCTTTTAAACATTTTATATTCTTTTCGTATTAAGCAGCTAAAAATACAACAATTTTGTTTCTTAATTTGTTTTCGTATCTTGCTTCGTTTTCGATAAAAAAAATAAAAACCAGTTTATTACATTTCTTTAGGGCACCAAATTCTACATCAAACGCTGTAATAAACTGGTTTTATCTTTTTCTCAAAAACGAAGCGAACGAAGATACGAAAACAATTTAAGAAACAAAAATTTTGTATTTTTAGATGCTTAATACGAAAATGATATATAATGTTTAAAAGAGTCAGTGGCGCACATTTCTCTGTCAATAATATTCGGTACGATGCCCCCAGAGACGCCACTGGACATTATATTTTTAATCTAATAAACGCTAAATGAGCCGCCTGTTACTACATATAACCCTATTAAATTTCAACAAAATCGGTGAAAGCATATTTAAGATATAAATAAAAATATCGATTTTATCAAAAAAGTTTGGAAATGTAATAAACCGGTTTTTACTTTTTTAATCGAAAACGACGCAAGATACGAAAACAACTCAAGAGTCAAAAGTATTGTATTTTTAGTTGCTTAATACGAAAAAAATATGAAATGTTTGAAAAAATCAGCGGCGCACACTTTTTTTGTCAATAATATTCGGTATGATGCCCTCCGGGACGCCACTGGACTTTATATTTTTAATCTAATTATGGCTAAATGAGCCCCTTATTACTACTATTACTATAACCCTGCCAAATTTTAACAAAATCAGTAAAGTCATATTTATGATATTAACAAAAAACTGATTTTTTATAAAAAGTTTGACACCCTGTATCTTGGAAACTATGCATTTTCGGACCCATGTTCATATGAAAAAATGTTCATGTTTTTTATGTAGAATCACCCTCTTTAATTTGGCGACGCTATTTCCGGACACCCTGTATACATAATTTGGGCGAAGGATTAGAAATCCACAAATTTTACACTATTTTGATATTCTTTGGATTCATGAAAGTGATTTTTCAAATATGTTGGGGTTTGGAACCTTCGGCAACATGCACTAAAACTGAGCTTTATTAACTAATTATAATTAGTTATAGCATATAGCATATCGGATCCTGATCAAATGACTAAAATAAGTTGAGACTAAGTGAAATTAATCGAAAGATGATTCGACGACTAACCCAATCTAACCAAATCTATTAAAATTGATTATAACCTATCGGAACCTGTTGATATGATTAAAATGAGTTGAGACAAAGTGAAAATAACTGAAAGTTGATTCCGCGACTAACCCAAACTAAACAAATCTATTAAAATTGGCTATAGCATATCGGATCCTGATCAAATGACTAAAATAAGTCGAGACAAAGTGAACCTAACCGAAAGTTGATTCGACGACTAACCCAATCTAACTAAATCCATCAAAATTGATTGTAACTTACCGGAACCTGTTAAAATGACTAAAATAAGTTAAGGCAAAGTGAAACTATCTGAAAGTTGATTAGACGACTAACCAAAACTAACCAAATGTATAAAAATTGATTATAAAAACGTATCGAAACCGGCTCATATAAATAAAATGAGTTGAAACTTGAGAAGTATTTACTTCAATCACGTGTCCTGTGCTACTCACTACGCGTGCGTCAGTAGCCCATATTAAGCAAACATAATCGAAACTAACTTTATTGAATCAAACAAGGGCATTGAGACGCTACACGCTTGACCAACCCTGCCTAACACTAAACTAAAATTAACCCCAACTAACAAATATAACCAAAAAAATAAAAATAAAACATGTCACCGACGGGAATCGAACCCGGGCCGTAGTATCACAAGCACAAAAGCTGATCCCGAAACGCAACTGCGCATGATTGCAAATAGTTATACCGCAGACGCTCGACGCTTGTATAGAAACGCAAGGAATATAAGGAAATAAAATACCTATAGTCAGCAAGAGAAATAATCATGCTCCTTAAATCCCCTTTTCGACCTTTTATATAGAGCAATGAATAATATCAATTCTTATCAGCTTAATATCATTATCGCTTTGCCTCGCTTTAATAAGTTATATAAAATAATAATTTCAGGAATAATAGATATTATATAGATATATATTTCAAATTCAGCACAACACAACTATTGACTAATATAAAATTGTCAAACTGAGAAATGTACCATTTTAATTTAAAACCATATATAATTAAAGAATAAATCTGGCAACACAGCCTTGTCTACAAACCTCTCATGCACGGTCTGCCTTATTTCAATAAAAACAAAACAATACACTGAAAGTCGGCAGAGAAAAGTAGTAGCAATTACAGCAGATTTGTACACAAGTTTTTAATGATTTTTTATTAAAAAAAGTCACGAGTAGCACAGTATACGTGATAGAAGTGACTACTTCGTTAGCGGGTCTCAACTTATTATACTTTTTGAACCGGTTCCGGTACATTATAAACAATTTTAATGGATTTGGTTAGTTTTGGTTAGTCGTCTAATCAAATTTCAGTTAGTTTCACTTAGTCTCAACTTATTTTACTCATTTGAGTCGGTTCCGATACGTTATAATCAATTTTACTAGATTTGGTTAGTTTGGGTTAGGCTCAACTTATTTTAGTCATTTGATGCGGTTCCGATACGCTATAACCAATTTTAATAGATTTGGTTATTTTGGGTTAGTCATCGAATCAACTTCTGGTTAGTTTCACTTAATATCAACTTATTTTAGACATTTGAACCGGTTCCGGTACGATATAATCAATTTTAATACATTTGGTTAGATGGTTAGTTTTGGTTAGTCGTCTAATAAACTTTCGGTTAGTTTCACTTAGTTTCCACTTATTTTGTCATTTGAGTCGGTTCCGATACGTTATAATCAATTTTAATAGATTTGGTTAGTTTGGGTTAGTCGTCCAATCAACTTTCGGTTAGTTTCACTTCGTCTCATAAAAATTGATTAATTCTTTACCGATTCCATAAAAGAGAAAGAGGGAGAGAGAGAGAGTCATATGCTCTATCTCTATTGCGAGACGAAAATTCCAAAACCTGTCGTTACATGCATGGCTTTGAAAAATCACTAAAACTGAGCTTTATCCACAATACCGAAACAGAATTTTTCCACTCGACGCGCGTTTCGCTAACCATGTTAGCATCATCAGGAGATGATTAAAACTGTGAGTGTGTGAGTTTTAATCATCTCCTGATGATGCTAACATGGCTAACTGTTTCGGTATTGTGGATAAAGCTCAGTTTTAGTGATTTTCAAAAGCCATGCATGTAACGACAGGTTTTGGAATTTTCGTCTCGCAATAGAGATAAAGCATATGACTCTCTCTCTCCCTCTTTCTCTTTTATGGAATCGGTAAAGAATTAATCAATTTTTATGAGACGAAGTGAAACTAACCGAAAGTTGATTGGACGACTAACCCAAACTAACCAAATCTATTAAAATTGATTATAACGTATCGGAACCGACTCAAATGACAAAATAAGTGGAAACTAAGTGAAACTAACCGAAAGTTTATTAGACGACTAACCAAAACTAACCATCTAACCAAATGTATTAAAATTGATTATATCGTACCGGAACCGGTTCAAATGTCTAAAATAAGTTGATATTAAGTGAAACTAACCAGAAGTTGATTCGATGACTAACCCAAAATAACCAAATCTATTAAAATTGATTATAACGATCGGAACCGACTCAAATGACTAGAATAAGTTGAGACAAAGTGAAACTAACTGAAAGTTGATTCGGCGACTAACCCAAACTAACCAGATCTAATAAAATTGGTTAGAGCATATCGAAACCTGATCAAATGACTAAAATACGTTGAGACAAAGTAACCGAATGTTGATTAGACGACTAACTAAATGTATAAAAATTGATTATAGCGTATCAAAAGTTCAAATGTCTATAATAAGACGAGACTAAGTGAAACTAATTGAAAATTGATCCGGCGACTAACTCAAAGTAACCAAATCTATTAAAATTGGTTATAGCGTATCGGAACCGCATCAAATGACTAAAATAAGTTGAGCCTAACCCAAACTAACCAAATCTATTTAAATTGAGTATAACGTATCGGAACCGACTCAAATGAGTAAAATAAGTTGAGACTAAGTGAAACTAACTGAAATTTGATTAGACGACTAACCAAAACTAACCAAGTCCTTTAAAATTGATTATAACCCATATAGCACACCAAATCAAGATTACGATGTGTTCGCATTGTGACGATGTATCTAGATGCAGACACAGGGTTGCACAATTCTACGATGTAAATGTGCTACGTTTACACATTTCAGGTACACACGTATGCACAAAGGTTAAACGTTCGCCTCACAATGTAGCCACAGTATACCATTTACATATACACAACTTAAGTGATCCACAGTGTGTTATCGGCTGCACAGTGATTGTGTATTATGCTTAAACTCTGCTTTCACATGGCATTTGTCCTTCTCAATTTTAACGTAAATATACTATTCCGTGTATATGTAGCTCCGTCGCCCCATGTATACGCCCTGTCAAAGAAACCAATTTTTCATGAGCTACCTCAGGAAAATAAAAGTTTTGCCGCCTGACCTTTATTCGTTCTCAAAACAGGTATTTTAAAAAAATAATTAATATTATGGTTTTTTGAGAACGAAAGAGCGGGCAGCGAAACTTTTATTTTCCTGAAGTATCTGTCTGAAGAAAAGTTATTTTAAAATTGTTCTTTTTTTCTTTCCACATAATATACAAAGAGCGGCTAAAATATAGAACAAATTCATTTAAAAATCAGGTATTGACTTTTTAGAAAAATGCTCGATCACGTCAATTATAATTTCTGTTCCGTTTTTTTTGCATCAAAAAGAAAATATACAGGGTGTTTCAAAAAAGTAGATTTGATGTAATTTTTTTTTTAAAATGAAACACTATTTTTTAAAATCCAATTTTGAATTCTGTCTTAATTTTTAATAGCCTATTGATTGATGGCAACTTCAATATCTCCAAAACAGTTATATATGGAGTATAGGTTCATGCTACATGAATTATGCCTAGAATTTGACGAACAATTCAAAATTGGAATTTAGGCAATAGTTTTCCATTTAAAAATAAATTAAGTTTGATGTCAAATCTGCTTTTTGACACAACCTGCATAATTTCTTTTTAGAGCAAAAAAGCAGAACAAAAAATTATAATGGACGTGTTGGAGCATTTTTCTAAAAAATCCATACCTGATTTTGAAACGAATTTGTTCCATATTTTAGTCGCTAATTTTATATAGTTACTACTACGGAACGCTATGAATTGGTGCAACAGAAAGCAGAAGTACGAAAACACTAGAAAATGACAGAACTTTTACAATAATATTAAAATGTATTGAAAATATTCAAATAACATAGTAAAAACGCAAATATATCTTATGCTATACATTGGCAGCCTTTGTTGCAGCTCAGCAGCTCTCTTTTCAGCCATTCTTCGTTTTTTGAAACAAAAAAAAAATCCTCCAGTCGGTTGGTTGCTTTTCGTAACCATTCGCATACCGCCACGTCGTTTTGGAGCTCAAATTTGGCAAATTGGGTATTGGACAAGAGTCTTTCATAAAGTCACTGCAATAATACAAAAAAGTACCTATAAGCTGAGCACAAAAGATCAATTGTTATGATTGTAACTATAAATACTCTGAAGGATGTTCACTTTCTAATTTAACAAAAGTAAATGTGCAGAACATTATATGCCGTGATACCCAATGACCTTTGATTGTGCATTTCCTACAGCATCCATACCCATTGTGGCCTTTGAGCTATATATGAACGAGGCGGTGCCGGTGCATCGCAAATGTAAGCATCCATTACGATTTTATATGTAATTCCTGAATCCATAATTCCATTATTTACGAGTTCCACGTTTTCCTTTACAAAATTGGGCAAAAATAAAGAACGAGAATCTGGTTTGCTATTTCCGTGATATATTTTTAACACTTTATTGATTTAAAGTGTTCCAAAAATAGTAAAATTGGGCAGTTACGGTTTGATATAAAAAAAGAACCTTAAATTGACATGCATCAAAGGGTGTTGAAAATTTTTGTATCAAAAATCAGTGTAGCGATAATCGTTACTGGATTTCCATGACCGCCTAGGTATTCTATAATAAGAAAGTGCATACCACCCCAGAACTTTACAAATGGTAAAATAACTACTACCTGCTACCACATGAGATACAAATGGCCAGGAATGTATGTTATTACACTGTACCATTACTTTTACGTGGTGTATACACAAGATTTTACTTAAAGTGATAATCACCACACTAATGATTTAAACTTTGTCAGCATCCTGTACGAACGTTAATTTTCAAAATTCTAACGACCCAATTAACTTTACGTTATTATAGGTACATAAAAATGTTAGGTAGAAATCCAACAAATTACATTAAACCATTGTAAGCATCATGTAGGGACCTATACGGACGTTAAATTTCCAATGATCCATCTGTACTTTGTATAATTATGTTAAGAATCTTAGGTGCATAGGGTTAGTTTGGGTTATAAATATTATTAAACATTGTAGCTCCAACATTAATGGTACCTAGGAGTAATAAAGTATTTATCAATTTTTACTATACCTTATAACCCGTTTCAAAGTGCACAGAGACACACACACTTCCGCGTCTTCCCAAATGATAAAACAAAAATGGCTGCTATATGATGTGGATGTACTACCCAATTTTGTAAGAGGATACACCATGAGATACACATGCCCGGTATGCTAACGCTGACGCTTGCGCGCGCACTGTGCCGTGCTTCTTGAATGGTAGAATGTAGATACGACAAGACACAACTAAAGAGTGTATATATAGTTCTTTGTATCATGTGTGTATATCGCACTTTTACGTGGTGTATGCAGTAGGTACAAATATTGCATAAAGCATCACACATACATATGACTTAAACCTTGTAGGCATCATGTACGGACGTCAAATTTCAACATTCTAATGATCCTTCTTTACGTTATATAAAAATGTTTAGAATCTTAAGTGCATACGGTATACAATTATTAAACATTATATCACATAATTCCATCAACATAAACATAGGTGTATCTCATATGTGTACGTCAGTACTAGATCAACAATTAGTTTCATCATAACATATTTTGTTTCTCACGTGACTATCTTGTAGAGACGTAATTTGAATTGGACGTGCTGTATGGGAATGTACCGGAACCGGTTCAAAAAGTATAATAAGTTGAGACTCGCTAACGAAGTAGTCACTTCTGTCACGTATACTGTGCTACTCGTGACTTTTTTTAATAAAAAATCATTAAAAACTTGTGTACAAATCTGCTGTAATTGCTACTACTTTTCTCTGCCGACTTTCAGTGTATTGTTTTGTTTTTATTGAAATAAGGCAGAACGTGCATGAGAGGTTTGTAGACAAGGCTGTGTTGCCAGATTTATTCTTTAATTCTATATGGTTTTAAATTAAAATGGTACATTTCTCAGTTTGACAATTTTATATTAGTCAATAGTTGTGTTGTGCTGAATTTGAAATATATATCTATATAATATCTATTAT
Organism: Pissodes strobi; assembly: GCA_016904865.1. NCBI lineage: Eukaryota > Metazoa > Arthropoda > Insecta > Coleoptera > Curculionidae > Pissodes > Pissodes strobi. The sequence goes on along the minus strand of MU192649.1, from coordinate 5,442 downwards.
TCCTGAAATTATTATTTTATATAACTTATTAAAGCGAGGCAAAGCGATAATGATATTAAGCTGATAAGAATTGATATTATTCATTGCTCTATATAAAAGGTCGAAAAGGGGATTTAAGGAGCATGATTATTTCTCTTGCTGACTATAGGTATTTTATTTCCTTATATTCCTTGCGTTTCTATACAAGCGTCGAGCGTCTGCGGTATAACTATTTGCAATCATGCGCAGTTGCGTTTCGGGATCTGCTTTTGTGCTTGTGATACTACGGCCCGGGCTCGATTCCCGTCGGTGACATGTTTTATTTTAATTTTTTTGGTTATATTTGTTAGTTGGGGTTAATTTTAGTTTAGTGTTAGGCAGGGTTGGTCAAGCGTGTAGCGTCTCAATGCCCTTGTTTGATTCAATAAAGTTAGTTTCGATTATGTTTGCTTAATATGGGCTACTGACGCACGCGTAGTGAGTAGCACAGGACACGTGATTGAAGTAAATACTTCTCAAGTTTCAACTCATTTTATTTATATGAGCCGGTTTCGATACGTTTTTATAATCAATTTTTATACATTTGTTTAGTTTTGGTTATTCGTCTAATCAACTTGCTGTTAGTTTCACTTATTCAACTTATTTTAGTCTTTTGATCAGGTTCCGATATGCTATAACCAATTTTAATAGATTTGGGTAGTATGGGTTAGTCGCCGAATCAACTTTAAGTTAGTTTCACTTTGTCTCGACTTATTTTAGAGAATTCAACCGGTTAGGGTAGGTTATAATCAAATTTAATGGATTTGGTTAGTTTGGGTTAGTCATCGAATCAACTTCCGGTTAGTTTCACTTAGTCTCAACTTACTTGAGTCATTTGAACCGGTTCCGATACGTTATAATCAATTTTAATACATTTGGTTAGTTTTGGTTAGTCGTCTAATCAACTTTCAGATAGTTTCACTTTGCCTTAACTTATTTTAGTCATTTTAACAGGTTCCGGTACGTTACAATCAATTTTAATAGATTTGGTTAGATTGGGTTATTCGTCGAATCAACTTTCGGTTAGGTTCACTTTGTCTCGACTTATTTTAGTCATTTGATCAGGATCCGATATGCTATATGCTATAACTAATTTTAATAGATTTGGTTAGTTTGGGTTAGTCGCCGAATCAGCTTTCAGTCAGTTTCACTTTGTCTCAACTTATTTTAGTCATATCAACCGGTTCCGTTAGGTTATAATCAATTTTAATAGATTTGGTTAGATTGGGTTAGTCGTCGAATGAACTTTCGGTTAATTTCATTTGGTCTCTTTATTTTAGACATTTGAACAGGTTTCGATACGTTATAATCAATTTTAATAGATTTGGTTAATTTGGGATAGTCCCCGAATCAACTTTCATTTAGTTTCACTTTGTCTCGATTTATTTTAGTGAATTCAACCGGTTCCGCTAGGTTATAATCAATTTTAATAGATCCGGTTAGTTTGGGCGTTGTTTGAATAATACTCCTTTATTCAAACAACGGTTTCACTTAGTTTCAACTTATTTGAAACATTGAACCGGTTCCGATACGTTATAATCAATTTTAATACATTTGGTTTGTTTTGGTTAGTCATCTAATTAACTTTCGGTTAGTTTCACATAGTCTTAACTTATTTTAGTCATTTGATCCGGTTCCGATACGCTATAGCAAATTTTAATATTTGGTTAGTTTGGGTTACTCATCCAATCAACTTTCGGTTAGTTTCATTTAGCCTTACATATTTTAGTCATTTGAACCGGTTCCGATACGTTATAATCAATTTTAATAGATTTTGTTGGTTTGCGTTAGTCATCCAATCAACTTTCGGTTAGCTTCATTTACTTCGTCTCATAAAAATTGAATAATTCTTTACCAATTCCATATGAGAGAAAGAAGGAGAGATCTCGTGTAGTTACATAACAGTCATCAACAGTACAATAAGTAAAACTACCCTTAGCCATCTTAACCATATATATTTTTTAAATAGCGTATAGCGTAAATTGTGCCAAAACTATTCCGTAAAAATAAATTCATCGCGGAAGTACTTGCGAAAACTGAGTCACGGTTAAGCCGTGACATTGACACACGTCAATGTGAATGCCGATGGGTGAGGGATTGGCGCAGGCAGGAGGGAAATTTTCCGCGGCACGCTCGAGTGAGCGGATTTATTAGAATATTTATAGACGGTGACCATGGGGCAAACATAATATTTCCCACAAATAAACCTCAACATTTTTTAACTCAAAATTGAACAGGTTTATAAATCAAAAGTAAAAACTAATTTGCTAGGGAGAACTGTCAGTCCCCCTATCTACTCTATTAGCATACATTTTACTGCTGCAGTAAGGAAAGGGACGCGACGAATAAATAAGTTACAGTGGGTTGCCTAAAAATGAGCGGAAATGTTCCTATAGTTACGGCTCTGTCTGTTCTTACAGTGGCTTTACACAAGATGCTTTATTAATTTCGTGGTGTTACCTAGCGAACGAACATCGAATCCATTAACACGCCGGCTAGCAGTAACATTAGGCCGTTACAGAATCCACTACAACTACAAAGGTCCAAGATCTATCCGATGGCGAAAAATGTTTTTTTTTTTTATTACAATGTAACTCCGTATTATTTATTTTTATATTTTTAATTCAACATACTTTTTCGCATTCATTTCGTCCGCAATGTACCCAAAATCGAGGAAAAATAATTACATTGTACTTATGTATCACATAAGAGAAAATTTACCTAATTTGATACAATTGTACCCAAAAACTTTAAACAAGTTATGCACTGTACCAACAAAAAGTATAAAAATCTTAGACAAGGAAAGAAGAGGACAGATACAATTGGAAAAAGCCTGTTACCAGCTGCCACATAAATTACTGGATAACTTCAATAAATTAATTGAAATTATAAGTAATAAATAATAATTAATAAGTTAAAGTAATTTTCAGTCGCAAAATAATATTAATTAATATTTATAGGTAGAGTATGAAATAGTATATTATTTTATATGGAGGAAAAGTGATACTTTTCATGGC
>JAEQML010059862.1:0-28021 GCA_016904865.1 Pissodes strobi | reverse complement strand
TTTCTACATCTATACGTTGATAGCGCCTTTTAAATAAATTCAAATCATCAAAATTTAGCGTTACTATCAAAAAGCATTAAGTTTATTTGCCTCTGAAATTAATTATTTACTGCAATTAGCTGCTTTCAGTGTATGTAATTTGAGCAATCTGAAAATGATAACTATAATAATTTTCCCACAAAATTTTACCCTTCATAACTAGACTGCATACTAAGGGTTAGTGTTAGTAGCAAGGAAGTAAACTGAATATCCTAATAATTGTTACACCACTGCCCTGGTGACACGTGCTACTCCAATCAGAACAGACCAACATTGCCAATGTTAACAAAAAGTTAACGATTTTTTGAACATGAATCTGAAATGCTTCAAAGTTCATCTCCAGTCTTTTCTATGTAGAATACAACTATTTTTCCTTAAGCCCGATCTAACATACGGAAACTTACTCTTCAATCAAAAAAGACACCTCGAATCTATGTATATTAATGCAAACGCGGATAATGTTATCATTTAACTGAACGATAAACACGGAAAGTAAATTGGAACTAAATTCATAACACACACAAACGGGGTCCTGCCGAGCCCGTATGTAAATTACGCTTGGGGGTCTGTCAAAATATTCGTTGGATTCCAGGGAACGGGAACGTTATGATGTCCGAATAATTGAAGTCAGTGTCGTCGTTCTAGAAAAGGAAAGAGGTAACTTATGTATAGGCCCTATATGTATCTCTCTTAAATTTCCTATAACCTGGATGGTATCATTGCGTAATACTAAACACAATTCAGAACGGACTCTCGGACACTGCCTCTCCAAGAATTTCTAAATTGTTTTAACATCAACATAATCTGAATATACCCAGTTTATGGCCATTCGAAATCATGAGGTCGCGAGTTAAGATCCGATAGAATGCGTTAAAACCTTCTTCCAACTGACTCGTAACAGCATCAACTCAGAAGCAGTAGGATGTTTGCGGTGTGATACCGTGATGTTCGACAATCGTACAAATTTGATATTTTTGACACATATGAAACAGGGGCTTGAGATAAAGGAAAACTGTCTGATTTCAATATTGATTGACCTCCTACATCAGCGCTTAAAAAAATCAGATGCAGAAGGAGCGTGAGAGAAGATCAGTTTCTATCGGTAACAAAAAAGGTGTTTACGGCAAAACTCTGTGGCTGTGTAGATTTTTGATTTAAAAAATAGGTGTATGATGGATTTTATTGCTTAGAAACCACGTTTTAGCTAAAAATAATTTTGTGTTTACCATCACGCCCTGCCCTCTGGAACTGACTTACCTGCAACTTAAAATAGGTCTGTCCCTGTTACCTTGAGGCAATAAGGTCACCATCCTAACATCATCAACTTAGACAATAGCTTCATAAGATTAAAGAATCTTATATGCTGGAAATGAAAATAAAAATTGTTAGGTTAGATCTCGTATCATAAATTATTGGAGTTCGAGACTTTAAAATATTGAGAAGTTACTGTGGTATGTATATATATGTATTCCATTTAAACATTTATTTAATTATCTTCGATGTATATTTAAATAAGGGGCAATTACTTATTTATTTGCTTTTAAAGATTATCAATATAGGCAAAGCCCAAGCCCATTAAAACCTAACCTGCCAAGATCTCACACCCGATACCGAGGAATAATGTGGGCAGTACTAAAATACCATTTTTTATTCGGACGCCTTTCAGGCTCGGTAGTCGGAGCACTCGGTATATCTAACATCGCACCATGATGGATGTGCCCGAGCAGGAAACATGGCGGTTGCTGAACCCGATTTTGTCCCTGCTCGCGTTTCACTGCCTAAATTTATGCGAATGGAAAAAATTTAATTGTTGAAAAAATTGCCTCATTTTCTCAATAATGATTATTGATTATACAAGATAGTTTTGGGAAGTTTCTAAACTAAATCGTGCGGCTCAGTATATCAGGAATACGTTTCCTGTATCGTTAAGACAATGTCGGACATGGAAAAATTATTTAGTCTTGCTAGTTCAAATTTCTGTTGCCTCCAATATGAATCAGAGGGCAAAGTTCCTCGCTTCTAGACAATAAATGTATAATTTGAGGTATTTTTTAGTAATTACATATAGCTTAAGAATAGTAAGTAATGTTGTTATAAAAATGAACATAAGTCTGTTCTTCCCAAGCAAATCTAAGTAAGATATTAAGACTTTTTCAAAAGTATTTTTTATGTGGATTTAGTCAACGTATCTAATCTTGGAACATCAATAAGACGCTTTTCAAAATATCAAGCCTCTAGGCCGGTGTATATTATAGCTGGATTATATGTATAATCCATATATGGATGCAAATAATAATAATTATAATATATACCAACTAACCGCAGTAATTCGCAAATGTTATGCAATATACTTGAAACTTCAACCTACATGTCATTTAATACGATTTAAATAGCAAACCGGCCCCACCTTGCGGCGGGTCCATTTGCAAATTTGATTTATTGAAGTGTCAGCTACGAAAATGGTTTATCTTTATGGCGACTGGACTGCCAAATTTGGACGGGACCTTTTTGTCGCTTTTTGTACATATTAAGTTTTTTAAATTGTCGCCTCCTACGCACCTTAAGAGGATATATACGTTCCGACTGGTTATTGCTATTAATCTTATTACATTAAGGGTGGAGGAGCTCAGTTAGATCATTTCCATAGTGAGCAAATTACAAGAGTAGACATTTTTCAACAAGCGTTAATTAGTTATTGCAGTTTCGTTTTTGAATATTATTAGTGATGTGCATGTAGCATGCAGATTGAAACCCAACTCAACAAACTACGGTTTCAAAAATCGTAAGGGAGATTGAAAATCGTGGAGTTTTTAAAGATTTACTCAGAGCAGGACGCCGCTGCAGAAAAGCAAGTAAAGACGAAAAGTCTTTGGATGTTGTACTTTGACTTTATAAAATCAAGTTAACCCATAAATTAATGGAGGACGATCCTAATAGGCGTCTGAAACTCTGTGAAAATGTAATGGACATATGCAATAATTATTCAAAAAAATCCCATTTTCCGGCACATCAGTACCTTCTAAAATTAGTAACTGAGCTTATCTTCCATTAAGTACCAATTTATGGGCCTTCGAGACCTCTGTGGAAAAAAAAATCACATACCTGGGTATCATCAGCGAACTAGTGAACTTTCATGGTTTTAAGAAAATAAAAAAAAATCCGCTACTGCTTTTATAACGAAAAGAGCAAAGGTCTCAAGATACTACCTTGTGGGATTCCTTTTGAAACTCTGACAATACGAAAGTTTTTCGACTTTTAACAAACACACTGTTATATCGCCCTTAAATAATCATTAAGAAAAGTGGAGGGAATATAACCCAGACCAAAATACTCCAAATTAGATAACAAAACATTGCGGTCAATTGTATCAAAGGTCATACTATTATCGAGGAAAACAAGACATGTATTTATGTTATTATCACAAGATGTAAGAAGTTAGGTGCTATGGCCACTGTGAAAGCCAAACTGACTAGGGGGTGATTACTGCACAAAGAAATATAGGGTGATAACTACAATCTTTTCTAGAATAGAATCAAAATATCAACCGGTCGAAAGTGTTTAAGATGAATGGGATTAGTTATTGCAGAGATAGGAACCACATACCGAAGCTTTCACTTGCATAGGAATCAGCCAGCTGCCAGACATTGATTAACAATATATGTATTCAAATCGGTTAAATGGGGCTCAATAAAAGTAACATTTTAAGATTTATCCCTTCACAGCGCAATGAGTTCGATCTTAAATGAGAAATTATTTTCACAATTTTTAAATTAGAAACTTAAGAAAATTCAAAACAGGCATACGACTTGTGGGAGGGCCGCAATAAAATGATTGTTAAAGTCCTAAGCGCAAATAATTAAGTGAGTACTCTGAGTGGAGTGATAAGAGAGATTCAGATACTTGACCAATTGCCAAAAAAATTTTGAAGCAGTGCAGTGCTGAAAAAAAAATCTTGGTCTTACTTATCGTATCATTCTCTTCTGTCTAGTTAACGTGTCGAATCAAAACTTCGGGAAGGTTCCAACACATGTATGATATAAGACACTTTCTAGCCAAATTAACTCCTTTTTTCTCATTCTTTTAAGTGGTCGTAGGACGACGACGACGTGTAATAAAAATATTAAGTTACTTACCTGAAAAATATTTTTAATTTTGTGTACAATACATATTTAAGGTAACAATTAATTTGGGGAGCAACATCATGTGAACTTGCTTGATAGTTCAAATTTTTTCACCTGTAAGTCTGTCCAATACCCTATAGACAAGAAGGTCATAAAAAGTAGCCAATATGGCCACCCCCGTTAGCACCGAGACTAAATGCTGTAGAGGGTATATTTCGATTTTTTTTAATATAAAATATATTTTAAACTGTGAAATGTGTGCATTGGCAGTGAATAATTTATTAATAGCAGGTCATTTATTGTGTTAATGGCAAGGACATTGTCCTGTGCTCGTGAAAATAGACTCTTAATCCTGCTACAATACACTATAATTCCTAACTATTCAACATTATATAATTAAATAAATACTTATAGCTTATAGTTGAGGACTAATTGCTCTGGTACAAGGTGTGCTTCCACAAATATCTATTATAGTTTCAGAGCTGGTAATACCAACTAATATCTAAAATAACTGCATATTTAATATGTATTCACATGCTGACTGCCTGAAATAAACAAACATGTCCTTAAAGGTTTTATTTTGTGGCTTTATAATAATAATACCTACTTACCTATTTACTTTGACTGCCTTTTGACTCTATAATAAGATTTAGGTATCCACAGATATTTTTTAGGTTACAGCCGGACAACATCAGAGGTTTGATTTTAATACCTCAGTTTTACTTAGGATACCTAAACTTATTTGTATCATTATTGTATATTGAGTAAGGGATGTAGGGGTTTTAGGTACGTGTTGTAGTAAATAAAGTATTTTGAGCTTAGTTGAGAGCATTCACCTTTAAATAATTGTGTATAATATTGTTGAGTAAACTGAAAATATGGTGTTAACCTGTTCCCAAATGTAGGGGGAATTATAAGAATCGACACAAAGTGGCAATTTTTTCATTTCCAAAAGAAGGTGAATTGAGGCAGCAGTGGGAAAAATCGTTTGTTCCAACCAAGAATTCCTTGGATAAGTTTTGTTTTTTTTTTATTTTTCATAGGCAGTGGCTAGTTATACACAATGTATTTTTAGAGGCTGTGCCAAACATTACGTGCACAACATATGATATTAATTAATTGTGTCATTTTTCTATTTTTTACTAAACATTTTTTTTACAATATTTGCTTACTTTACCTCTAGGGTGGTTGTATTGTATTCAATAACTGTCTTGACCGAGATATTGGTCTAACGCAGGAAATTAAAGTAAATATAGATATATTTTAGGTGTGTGAAATCCACCATAGGTCAAATGAATAAATGTTTTAATATTGATGTGTTTATTCCTGAAAATCTGTTTATACCAATAAAGCAAATGGGCGCTACTGTCAACAACATTGTATGTCAATACAAAAGCCAACTCAACTTACAAGGCAAAGTTACGTTTACTTTTGTTCACCCATATAAAACATTCAGTATGAAACGTTTCTTCTTTTAAAGTGGTATTTTCAATTTTTGTTACAACCCTTACAAAGGGGCCTTTTTCGTCGACAACAATAAAAGTATATTATTTCTGAACGGATGACAGCATTTATGTCCTCCATAGACCATAGAATGAGAAAGGCTCCTAGTAAGACGCACTTGTCTCTATATCCCCTAGTGTTGATTCTAGTTGGTACGACATCAGAAAGAAGCACTTACCCCATTGAGTAGGGGGCAAGTGCGCCTTTGTGAATTTAAAAATAAAAAAAATAGAAAACTGATTAAATGCGTTAAAAAAATTAACACATTATAAACATAGAATTAAAACATCATCATTATTGTTGTTGGCACAGAGCATTTAATATTAACAATAAAAAAATACGTTGAATCAAAGCCGTACTAATGTAATTTGGGGGGTGCACTTGCACCACCTTACCTTATCTTATTTAAACAGTCGTTGAAAAATATCTAAGTAACTATCTACTCTTGTCTCTGTTTATATACACGTCAAGATATATTTTAAACAAACCACTGTATATTTATAAATTAACAGCCATAGTCCTTATTTTTTACATAATTGCATATTATAATTGCTAAACTACTTATGATGATGGATATGGCTCCCAAACAATTTTTTGTTGTTATTTTGGTAAATAACATGTAATTAATTATTAAAATAATTTAGGTATACATTTATTTTTTTTGAAGTCAGAAAGTAACAGTCCACAGTGTTTGTCTAACCAGATAATTAAAAATATCTGGTGTGGCATTCGATTTGTGCAATGAAATAGGCGTAGTAGGCTAGCTGGCGGTATCTCCTCAATAGTATATTGTGTACTTGGAGGAAAAGTTACACATTGTCGACCGTTGGTAAAATTTGCTGGCATTCTCGGCCGCGCCTCATCCAACAAGCTCCAAGGCCGAGAATAGACAGTCGTGTTTAGAAAAATGTGAGACAAGGATTGTGTTTTGGAAACCTGCCCATGAGTTTCTAAATTTCAAGAATGTGTACAGGATTCAGCAAACAGAGCCATATGCATACAAATTAAAGGATTTGAATTTACAATTTTTAGGATTTTAAAACATTTTTTTTTAGGAATGTACACATTTAAAACAAAATGATAATAATTCTTATATTTAATGCTGCCTCATTTAACTAAATATCTAAAACATGTTTAACACATTTAAAAGCTGAACGAGAAAAATATTGTGCAAAAGTTTATATTAACAAAATTCCAAAATAATTATTACAAACGAACTGCTATTAGAAATAAAAAAGAAATTGTTATTATTATGACTTTTTATTAGTATTTTATCATGGCTCCACCTCTTTCCTATTTTTTTTATATCGACGCGGTATTGATAAGTAAAGGTTTCGCATTCATCCCAGGTTCCCTCAATGGCAATTATAAGATTATTTCGATTTTGTTGCCCATTGTTAATATCATATAGTTTTTTTGTCATTAGATCCCATACATTTTTTTATAACATTAATATCGGGACTCCTTACTGGCTACAAAATTGTCCCTGTATTGTTATTTTGTAGCCATTCTCTTGAAATTCCAGCATTGTGAACTGGACTGAAAGACAAACTTATTTTCAGGAAAGTGTTCTGAAACACAGGCTAACATTATCTGTTCTAAATATTTTAGCAATTTAGTGAGTTGAACCGCTCCTGAATAATCAAGCATATTCCAAGTCCGTGAATACTCATTCATGTCCATACATTTACAAAGAAGCGTCTAGAACTATTAAAGTTATTTATATATTGCTCATTGAATCTACTATTACGCGGACGATATACCCTAATCTACCCATTAAGTGTCGACTGAAATATTTTTCATTGGTAAAAACTACCCTGTCGCTATCTTCCCGAAGTCTATTATTTAAGCAAAAAAGAATTCTTGCCTGTTTATGCTCGTCATTTAATTTTATCCTTTTTGCAGCTATATGATTACTTAACTTAGAATTTTTAATTCTGCGACACGCTGATATTCTTAAGCCAGGAAAACGTGTTTGCTTCATAGCAATTCGGGCCATTTCAAATAGATTCTGCTGTAAATATTCAATAAGCCCATTATCATCTTCCTCGGTTGAAATCCTTGCTCTTCCTGGTATTTTCGTCTTCTCCACTATTCTATTTCTTTCCCATTTATTCTTAATTTTCTGAATTGTATTTTTATTTCCGTGCATTATATGTGCAATATCTATCTCTAAGAGACAGACCATCCCTAATAAAATCAATAACTTGTGTTCTTTCCACTAAGTTTAACTTTGGCTGTTTGGTATATATATTTTTTTATAGTTATTGTGACTTAAAATCAATATTTTATAAAACAAAATCGGCAAATTGTGTACAGATAGACATTTTTAAATATAAACATATGTTCAATAAACTACACTATTAGTACTATAATAGGTAAATTAATAAAAGACAGGTCCGTCTTTATACATAAATAAGCTCGATAATTTTCTATGTAATGGATATGGAAATAAGAATTAAGGAAGTATAGTTGGTTAATATAAGGACAGGACCGTCTTTGAAATAACTAGTGTATATGATTCTAGAAATAAGTTCTATAATCTTCCTAGTAACTCTAGAATTAGAATTGAAATTATTTATAATAAGAATAATAAATAAGCAAAGATCAACTCGCATTGGATGGACGCATCCCCTGTTAGCTGAATCTATAGCAATTATTCAAAACAAACGTTGATTGTCTAATCGGCGCCTGTTAGACAGTCAACGGTAAAAAATAGATATTTCAATATTGATATGTAAAATACTAGGAGACAGGACCGTCTGGTGAATAATACAGATAACTATTGTGGAATTCTACATACTACTTGTTCTTTAAAAATCTAGAGTTAGAGTTATTAGATTTCAAAGACAATTTATAAAAATATGTTTCTTTTTGTTGCATGTACCAAGCACCAGTGGATGTCCATACTAGTCTCTCCAGCAGGCTCTCACTTGTGATACCCTCAAACAGTTTAGTGGTATGTCAATGTTAAGACATATAGACTGCAGTGGAGGCTAGAGGGAGTTACTAAGGATCAGCCTGGATCCAGAAAGTAACAAGACCACTGATGGCATTTTATATTGTATAAGCTATAATATTATATTGCATTATGCTACAAATTTTTCTCGAATTCGGGTCTTTCTTTTTTGAGCGATAGAGGTCGTGTTAACGTTGGGACCAACATTTTAGAGGGCGGGGGCACGTGTTATCTACTAAAATGCATAAGCTACTAAACAAATATCACCCTGTCCTAAGTTTGAACTTGAACTTGGAAATTGTTATATAAACATTAAAGGCAAACTGTAAACAACGCGAGCAATCAACGGGATCGATTATGAATCTTAAGCGTGCAATGGTCAGCACTTTTTATAATATAAATACGCTACCGAGCCTTCAGTTCGGCGGCTTTTATCTCACCTAAAACCAGCTCATAGGTTAGCCACATGGCTGCTTCAGGTTCTATCCGCTCCTAGGTTAGCCACATAGCTGCTTAAGTTTCTACTCCTTTTCTCCTGACCCAAACCTAGTGTTTGGTTAGCCAAGTTGTTAAGTCTAGGTGTTTCATAACCGCAGTAGTAAATGTCAAATCGATGATAAGTTTGTCAAAGTTCTGAGAAATATAAGTTTCTAAGTGGAATCAGTTCAATAGTTAAAAGTATAGTGGAATATTCGAGCGATCTTTCGAACAATCCCACCTTAAATAAAACACAACACCAAACTCTTAAGAAAAATCTATATTTATAAAGCAGTGACCAAAGACGTATAAACAATTCAAAAACATACCTCAAATCGAGAAAGCATGCGCCCCTTAGTACTCGGGTATAATAGAATCTTATTCCGTTTATGACCAATAGATATTGTTAAAGTTTTATCATTAAGTCTTTGACTAATAGACGTTGTTATTGTTTTAACTGAAGTGCTTTTTTATCATCTCTTCTCACCCGACGTAAAACGTTTCCGAATCATCTGAGTTACACCCTTGCACGCTAAGCAAGGCGTGGCATCACGGATAAAACATACACTGACAACTTGATGGTAGCGTTAAGTTTAATCAAGAGACCCAGTCATTGTACTATTCGTGACATTATCATATTTAAGCCTTATTTACAACACATCTCAATTGCTGTCCCACACCTCATTGGACACGACTGTACATTTCCTGCAAAGTAAACATATTATTTTTTCTGCGATCGAAAAAAGAATAAAATATTAATATTTTTGAAAAAAGACGCTATAGGAACAAGTAGAAGGAAGTAATATCTCCGTACTATTATTTGCGATTTTCTAGCAACCCTTAACAACACCAGAATACCGAGTTTGCGTCCTGTTAACGGGCCGAGAATGTAATTTTTAGACAATCGCAAAAAATATATACTTTTCACACTGCTTGAAATATCGATCAGTATCATATGAAAGGTTTTGAAGAACAAGGAATATTATCCAGGTGATGGCTTTTTTTTTGGGTCAGAAGCTTTTTTGCAGAAAATAAAACGTGTTGCTTCTTAAGGTATAAATAATAAAAACTATCCCATTTTTGAAGCCTAAATATTTTAAGTCATTTTCATTTAACAGACCACTAAAGCATTTCTTGTTGAAGCGTAATTAATGTAAGCGCTCTGTACATTGATAGTAAGCTGGTGAACGAGTTACGTGAAAGCGATCGCGAACGCGTAACAAGCGTATGCTTTTTTACGTTCTTAAAATAAATATAGCACATTTATTAGTTGTTTTAAGCAGAAACATGGTTTGGAGATTTATTCAAAATCTTTGTTGACTTAGTTAACTCCGAGCCCCAAGCAATTTTCTACAAATAGCTGATAATTTGGGTTGCTTGCGTTGATCAATTAATCTGCCTTGCAAATCTAATTGAATCTGATTTACTAGAACTAATGCAACTCTTAAGGAACTACGGCGGTCTTAGTTCAAATAATACAGGTCCGCCATCCTTAAGCTTAAATATATAAAAATTATAAAGTGCTCACCCATGGATTGCCGACGTTGGTACTCTTTATTTGTGAGAAGCGGCAAACGCGTAAATTACACAAATTTTTCTCCGTATCCCGTTAACCACAGGACGGCAATATGTTACCTCAAACATAACCATACAGGCTTGCAAATATTTAACAGGAATTAAAACTTTGGGACCTAGGAGTGGATCTAATCAATAATAGTTGTACTGGAGAGCCAAAATAGTAACGTATATCCTAAAAGTTTTGGTACAGAATTGAATGACTATAAATTAAGTAAAAGTCAGATAATATCAAGTTGTATTTGGTAAAAAGAGTTCCTTGTAATGTCGTATAAATTAGATATTCGGAAAAGTATCTACAACTTAGTTGGGTGGGTGCCCACTTCTAAAATATTCCAAATCTGAGAGAAGAAGATTTGACGTTGAACGATTTGTTACAAAATAGAGTAACTCGAACAAAGAATACCATTCTAAACCTCCCAAAAAATGAGGAATATACAGCACAGAGGGCAGATAGTTTGGTGGGAAGAACAAAAACCTAAGTTGCAATGTCCGTGAGGAGACTGGCTCATCTATATGGGACTTGGAAGTTTATGCTACGGTTAGAATTGAAAAGGAGTGATCAAAATATCGAAAAAGACATAAGTGCCTCAAATACACCGAAGGTCGACTTTTACGGATATTAGATGCTTGGGGTAACTGAGGCGAGTGCATTTTACTAACGAAAAAATCATTATTGAAGATGGCGATTACTGTGAGTAATTCTGAAACGAAAGGAAATAATGGGCTTTTTACAAATACCATAGAGACATGCCCTGGCAGTTCTTCAATGCATCAGTGAACATCATGCTGGGAACAATATCATGTTTTGGCTAGACTTGGCATCATGCCAGTACTCTAGAGATATCCAAATCTGGCTTCTCCAATACCATATACCTTTGGTTGCTAAAAATCATAACTTCCCAAGCTTGCTCCAAGCTCGTCCAGTCGAAGATTTTTGGGCTTTGCTGTCTCGGAAGGTTTATCATGGAGGGTGGGAAGCCCAACAAGATAAAAAAAAACTTAGACGGGGAATTTACGCAAAACTGGGAGAACTTGATTTGGAGTTCATCTAGCGCTTGATGAGACATCCGCAGAAAATTGCGTCTGGTAGAGGGGGAGCATGGACCTTTTGACTTAATTTAAGAGCGTAGTTTAGTTAACTATTAAATTGTACTTTATGATAACTCACAAGACTTTTAAAATACAACAGTTTCCTTAGGTGAGAGTGCGCTAAATGTCTTTTAAAACGTGTCTTTGATACTTTTTTTCAATTTTGAAACATTTTTAATGGAGGAAATCATATTTTTCTCTATGAGACCATCTTGTGATTTGTGACGTCCTTACTTCCCGAGATCACTTTCAAGGCGGCGTCACAACTTTTGGTAAGGTGTGCCTAGATATAAGTAATTTTGAAACAAATTAATAAGTAGTTTTGAAAAGAATCTCTTTTCCTTTGGATGCTCACACAAAATCATTTTGAACGCAAAATTATTTTTGTTAACTTATCTGAACATATCAGCAACGGCGTTAATGAGAGACACAGTAAAGGTATTGGATGTGTCACATTTGAATTGCATACACTTCAATAATAATGCTGATATTTGGTACATTCCCAATAATTACACAAGTTTTTACATTATTTTAAAATTACTTGACATTCGTAATGAATTGCACTTATTCCTGAATGATCCTTTATGTAAATTCGATCTCTCTCTCCTATTCACCGGTATCTGATATGGCGCGCGAAATTAATGTTGGCACTTAGACCCGAAATAATTAATTCGACTCGGCCTATTAACTCTTGAAATTAATTTGGAGATAATGAATCTGCAAGTTATTAGTTAGACGCTCAGTATTTCAGGTAGATATCGTTAACTGCGACCGAAAGTTTGCCTTCTTCTTGCCCGGCGATACTTCTTCTTCCTAATGAATTGGACGTGACCAAAACGTCTCGCAGCCAGTTTGGCTTGGCTGTAAATTAAAGATAAATTTTTGACTTACTGCTTTAGACTAAAATATATTATATATTTTTTGCATGCTTAGAGAAGGGCCTAATAAGTTAATATTTTGTAACCAAACCATATAAGTTCTTTATTCAGTCAGCTGTAGATACTACAGGTTAACTCTGTATCTCAACTGAAGGCTGGAATATATATATTTTAATATCTTAGAGTAGACTGATCCAGAAACATCATGTCGAAATATAGCTTCATCTAGAGCTCACCACAGCTAGATGAGTACGAATGACACTGGCAGCAACCGGCTGTAACCAACTTCACCTTTTTTGTCATAACGTTTTACTTTAACATTGAGTAGACTATCTGAATCCAATGCTTGTCAAACATGTAAGAGGTGATCTTTGTCTCAACTGAAGACTGAAATCTTGGGAGAGATGAATATATTTCAATATCATAGAGTAGACTGACCCAGAATGATAATGACGAAATATAGCTTCACCTATCGTTCACCAAAGACATATAAGGGGGAAGTCACTAGCACCAGCTGGATCTAAGCAGTACTTACCAAGTTCACGGTTTTTGGTATAACGACTCACGTTATCATTGTCTAGATTATCTGAATCCAAAGAGATGATCTTCCATCTCAACTGAAGGCTGAGACCTCGGCTGAGATGTATATATTTTAATATCTTAGAGAAGACTGATCCACAAACATCATTATGAAATGTAGCCTCATCTTGTGCTCACCATAGCCAGCTGATTATAGGAAAGACACTAGCATTCGTTAGGTATAACCTGTGCTTAATAACTTCATGATTTTTGGCATAACGACTCACGTTATGCCAAAATGTATGCGTTATGTCTAGACTGCCTGAATCCAAGACTGCTCAAACACGTAAGGGGTAATCAATGCCTCTATAATATCCGTAAGTAAATAGTTGCAGGATAAACGAATTCAACTTAAATATCAACTTAAGAAGAATATTGCCTTGTTTCTATAAGCATATTAGCAATATATATTTACAAGGTATAGCTAACATTAATGCTTCATGAAAACATGCACATCATCTGGCCCAGCACCAGTATTAACTTTGAATGGAACTTACCTACTTGTCACAAATATAAAAAATGTACTGAAAGGAATAGCTAACACACCTTTGCTTTATCAGAAAAATGTTGCTTCATCTGATTCAGCACCATGAATACCGACCAGGTAAAAAAGATACTTACTTTCCATGGACATCTAACCCAGACTAAGTCTAAAAGGAACGCTAGCACTAGCGCATGATTATAGATGACAGTACTTCATTTGGCACAGTATGAGTACTGCGCTTACTTATGAGATATATTTTATTCCCTCAATTATGTAAGTGAGAGAAATTAAAATCCATTTTAAAAGAATTGTTAAAACTACACTCAAACAGATCAGAACGTGGCTCCTTTTAAAAACATATGGTGAAGAGATAACCAATTAACTAATATTATAATCATCTTGATGTCTTTGCTAATTATTCCTAATTCGTCATGACAGTGAAACTTGTGTCAACTTGACACGTTATTCTTTAATATAGATGGGAGTTAAGAAGTTGAAAATAATAAACTGAAGCTGGGCTGATATTTGTGGCGATTATTTCAAAATTTATGGGAAAAAATTCTTTGTTAGGTTCTAATTTTATTTATTTATTTTTACCTAATTAAATTCAGGGTGAATGAAGTTAAAAGAAAAATTAAAGTTGATAATGCGTCAACCATAACAAGCTGTCTTCTAAGCTCGGAAATTTGGCCCTAGCTCAAATGTCGGAGAGTAGAAGTGATTAAATTTATTTGTTGGCGCCACCAAGTTGTAGACGGTACAAGTCAGAAAATCCCCCAATTTTAAATGAGTTCTAGTTTTGGCTTAAGCTTTGCAACGAAAAATATAGATAATAAAATCAGAAGTTAAATTATTTAAAACAGAAAAAAAAATAAAATGATGACTCCGACTGGAAGATGTTCTCGTCACGTAGGAATGGAAGGAACTTCTTCATTGAAGAAAGAAACCTGTAAAATATTGACATATTCAAGGCTCTTGCTTTAAACTGAAGGCAACATTAACAGGAAAAGAAAAAATTGCCAATCAGCTAGATTGCCTGAAAGGATGGTGAGATAGAACCTCTGTAATAGTAACCATCCCCGTGAAATCATAAAATGGCGATGCTGTAGCAACCATCTCTGTAGAAGCATAAAATGGCGACTCGTAAAAAACCAAAAATCAACTCACCTGACGAAGACAGTGGAAAATTTTTGTTATGGATCTGACAATCCACAAGCAATCCAAAAACAGCAATAAATCTCGAAGAGATACCATCATGGTTAGGAACACATATTACTAGAGCCGGTCAATCGGTAGTATCTCCAAAATGTGCCTTCTGTGATAGACACAAACCAAAAGGTCAAATTAATGTGTCATTCTTGAAACGTCAGATACAAAGGAATTCTTTTAAAAATGAATACTACATTACACAAAGTCAACTAAAATGGGAACAATACGACCTTCTATGGTGATTTGCCAAAAAATAACTTCAATCATGAAGTAGCAATTCCAAAATAAAGCAGGAGTAATTGTTCCAAAATGACTAATCACGAGTTTGTTTTCATAACTGTTTTCATCCCTTTCTACCCCTTAATAGCTTTAATCAATTCCGTTTCTTCCAGGAAAGTTAAACACTTCAAGAAAACTAAATGGAGATCAGTTTGAGTTAATAAATTATCATTGAGAAATACTGCCAAGAGCTAATTCAACCAAAAGAGAGCGAGGAAAAAACATCTAAGAACGTAATGAATAAAGTCCAGTTGCTCTACGAAAAGGATGTGGAATGCATTGAAATTAGAATCCACTACACCCATACATGGTATGCATATTATAAAATTAGGAAATCGCTTTAAGTAAAAATCTTCAGTTGATTTAATGTGGTTGATAAATATGTTCTCGAAACAAAACTGGATTTGAAGTTTCTGAAACCCACTTGATATTAAAGGTTCACCCTTATTTAAAGCAAGCACATGTGTGACCCCCTTCACCCATTTCGTCGAACCCTATAGTGAAAGGATATTCGCGGAACGGATGGTCAAATCACTACTACGAGACGAGAATGTAAATCGCTGGATTTTACCTTAATTAATTCGAGAAGTAGTACTATACCGTGTAATGTGACCAATATACAATATGATATCATTCTTATGTGTTCTTTTGTCTTGAAAATGTATCAATATTTAAAAATTCCCCATTGAACTATATAATACCCTATATTACATTTAATATTATACATATATAAACACTAGGTAGCCGTCATTGAAATCCATGTAAATAATTTATAGAATTATTTGTTGGCAGCATGGAATTTCACATAATCCATCTTTTCAGCGAGAGACGGCGAGAAATAGGTAAAATTCTAAATTATTTAGCGCAAAGCCCTCCCTTAATTCAGACGTTTACCGCTACCCCGTAAAATAATAGGGAACGCAATAAAACGGATAAATTGCATCCGAATTACTGTTGAAGAGTACTACAGCATGCTATTACATAAATTGTTCGGATCAGAGGCGCAGGCAATATTGCTTCTACAGTCAGAGTGTATATTGGGTTATTAGGTGTTACAGTGTTAATTCTTATGGCGGCTCTGTAGGATTTGGCGAAGATAATGAGTAGACAAAAAGTTAGTTTAGCTCCTTCACCCACGAGTTAGCCGTTAAATAAAAATAGCATATCCAAATTAGCACTGCTATAAATTCTTTACTCAGACGTCATCTGTTAAGATTCAGCCACTTCGACTATATCGTTTTAAAAGTTTTGATTAAAGCAGATTATCTTCCTGGATATAGACTTGGTTTCCCCTAAAGTCAGTCACCTTCAGCGATTTCGAACCAGATTTGCCTGATGTAAAGCATCTTTGGAGATTTGGGTCTAGTTTCGAACAATACTGATCATGTTCAGGGAATTACACCAAGTATCGGATAACACTGATCATCTTCAGGAATTTTCAACTGCTTTTGGTTACTGTACGAAATCTTCAAAAATTTACACCAAATGTCGACTAAAGTCAGACATCTTCAGGCAACTAGATCAAGTTTCTGCCAGTACTGATTATCTTCATATTAACATACGACATTTTCAGGATATAAAAAAGGTTTCTAATAATTATAGACATCTTTATGTATTTATACTTGATTTGGACTAAGTCTGATCATTTTGAAAGAAATGACTTGATTTCGGCTAATGTAACACATATTCTTGAATTTAGACCACGCTTCCACTAATGTCTTCGTTAATGCTATTTTGAAATTAATTTCGTTGAGTTAAAGTGTATAAAGTGAAGTTTGATTTCATGAAGCTTTTTAGACGTTGAACTATGAATCCTCGTTAATAATAAATAATAAAATATTTTACACAGCAAATTAGAAACATTTTTTTAACACAGCCTTAAAATTATTAATTTTGTCATGTATTTTCTCTCTTATCTATGTCATTTCAGCTTTGATCTGCTGCTGTTCTAAATCGAAACTAGCTACTAGTTAATGATTTATTAAATCCATTATTTCATCATAGTAGGACTTAAATAAAATACGCCAAGAATGCCACTGAACTACGAGGCAATGTTGTTAAACTTGCAATATATTTAAGCTAAGTTACTGAGAGCATGAGGTAGGATGTAATGGAATAAGACCTTAAATTGTGTGGTGCAGACTGCATATATTATACAGTAATTCAAACAATTATTACGTTTTTGATTTATATTCGACATTTAGTATTTTAAACCGGTATTAGAGTCCTTTTTACTGAGTTGTATTCAAGCTAGGGAGATAATTATGATATATTATATTTTAATGCTATAAGATTCTTACTTTATATTTATACTCCCCAAGTTCTCGGAGGTTGCATAAGCATCATTATCTTTAACAGAAGAAGATAGACATGTTGTAATGGAGTCAGCGCAGGAAACCTCATATCTCACGGACGTCACACAGATAATAGAATACACAAAAGTATATTAATTCTAGACCGGATACTATCTAAAATCTAAGAGAAACTGAATCTAATATTTATTCTAGTTAATGAAAATTCCCGACTCAAACAAGGTTTTAATTTAACGTTGGTCAGCTTACCGGGAAAAATGTTTAAACAGGGTTCACGTTTCACGAACGAGTGACAAAAAGAGCTAATGCGATAACACTCGTCCGCTACCCTCCTCAACGTGTTTGTGTTACATTGGCCCCTCTTCAGTGGCATCAGCAGGAATTTGATTTGCAGGATCAAAGTGTCTGACAGATAATTTTGTGCCACGAATTGCTTGATGTCTGGCTTTGGATGAGTTTTTCGTCTTTTGAAAAAGGAGCTCCGAAACTAATTTAATTTCCATATTTTTAGATGGATTTTCTAACCTGATGATGCGAATTATGTTTCTATTTTAGCAGAGTATCGGCGTAATCATATCTCTTTGCAAATATTTCTCAGCAGTTTCTGAGACTATAATTTACAAAATACAACTTTTTTTAAAAATATTTTATAATTTAAATATAAACCTGCAAGAAATTACGATATATATTATGGAACGGCAAGTAAAAAATAGCATGGCAATCGAAATTTAAAAATCGTCAAAGCGCTGTGTATACGCATGTAAAATCACACTTGACAAATGGCTGGAAATACCAAAAGGGTAGGTAAAAGTCCAACAATAAACGTCATAATGCTCTCTTTAATTGGCATGGGCGATTGAGGATCGTGCACAGGCATTTGGCCATCACTCATTGTGAAGTTTTGGTATTGGTGGTTTGTGTTGTTTGCCTTAATTGATATTTGGAAAGGCTCTTTAATATTTATTTGATAAATTTTCTATTTCCTGTATAGGTATTCATATATTTTATAAAAGCACTCCGCTTCATCCCAAAAATGTATCAAGATTATAGGAGTAGAAGAGCTAATAAAACATTGTCACGCTTATTATTATTTTCGTATTATTATCTATTTATTTTCACCTCAGACTAGAAGAAATTGAGAATGAATGAAACTAATTTAAGAAAATTTACAATTAAATATGGGTAGGCCAAAATGAGCTATCCTTTAAGCATGGAAATTAGACGTCTAATGCCAGATAGTTGGGGGAAGTTGAATTTATTTAAAAGCGCCACGAGCTTGTTGGTGGCACAAGTCAGAAGATGCCAAATACGTAATTTGGAGCTAGTTTTGGCTTAGCCTTAGCAAAAACATGTAAATAATAAAAGCAGAAGTTAAATTAATTCAAAACTATAGTTACTGAGCCAAATTAATTCAAATCAAGTAGGTATGCTTACTAACTAGTAGTAGGAAAGACAGAGTTTCAACTCAAAAGTGAGGTTAGAATCACCAATCCATTCAACCGCCTATGCCCCCTTCAAATTTTCGGGCCCCCTTGCGACTATAATCCAAACTGGAGCCCCCCAATACCTGCTTGTGCCTCATTAGGTACGCACTACCATCAGAGCCGCGCCCCCGATAATCCCACCAATGGGAGGCCCTTTTACATATTCAGTTCCGTACCGTTTTACTCTGGAGCACCACGTGACCTACTCCATCTACCTCGTGTCAAAAATGGCCGTCATCATGCTAAAAGGGCCTAACCGTTCCTAAGGGTAGTGTCAGGGGGTGAATTTTTAAGGGCTAATTTTTAAGGGGGAAGTTTTTTTAATGAAAAATTAAAAACTTTTTGCCTTATTGCCCCACACACTCGACTACGACGACTCTGAATAAAATTCAAATTAAAGTAATAAAAGTTTCTGGGAGCCCACTTTTTTACCAGAGCTCTCATTAAATTTAATTTGAAAATGATAGCCTAACGTCATCAGCATGTGTGCGCAGGTGCAGCAGCGTCGCACCTGCGCACTCACGTTAATCAGTCGCGGCTAAATCTAGAGAAGAATTATTGATCAACGCTTGAGTTACTACGTGTAAACACTAATTTAAATAAGTTACTTCCCCTGGAGTAATACCTGAAGTACGATAATGATTGTAAACTATTAATTTAAACGAATAAGTCAGACTACCACTGACGTATAGCACAAGAGAACAGTTGAGATAACAAAACAAAACTAACTACTCAGTTAGAGTTTAGCTATCTGCAACATGAAGTGACATCTTTGTTATGGCAACCATTTAAGCCTCAGTGGCTAAATACTTCGAAAGCACAGTTATATATATTATTTATTACTAACTAAACAAACATAATAACACCTCGTTTGCTGTTTATAACGACAAATAAATCACGAAATGAGCGAAAAATAGCTGAAACTACAAGTACAACCGAGTCAAATATTTGGCCACTGAACGTTTAAGTATGCAGTTGGCAATCAATGTTTGGTGGCTAAATATATCACCGCCTGAGGAAATAGAGCAAATAAAAGGTTTCATTACAAACAGCTAATAAACAACACACAAGTAAAACGAATAAAAATAAAAAATACACTCTGTAACAAAACAGGAGTAACATTTTCCAATTTTATGCCAAGAAGAAAGAAAAAGGGCATTTATTTACCTTCATTAGCCATATGAAAGGTACAAATCACGATAAACATAGATATAACATCCACGTCATTCATTCTATGCTTGGCCTCTCTACCTTTTTTTTTGGTATCACAAAATCCGCATCTTTTACAGGTGCCTCTTATTGGAAGATGGTTTTCTAAATTTGGCATTTAGAAGAAGCCTACTTCCTCTTTTATAGCCTTGCTGACAAAATTAGAAAATATCATTTTTTTAAATAAACGTTTTGACTCCCTTGAAACTGAAAAACAATAAACCATTTAGGTAAATAAATAAACCCCTTCCATACATTTATTATAATCGCATACACTTTGCGGGCATACGCCGTCTTCCCTATTTCCAAACTAGTTAGTTCTTTAGACAAATGTAGTATGACTAGATTCGTGCATATCTGAAGCTACCACAAGGGACTTTTTCCCCTGATCTATCCATTAAGTTACAGATATTTGGTTTCCCAGGACACAATCAAAATTTTACTAAAAGGTTCTTTGAAAATTGATTTCTATTAGTTTACATTGTATTACAACTAAAAAGTCCAAGCGAGCACAATTTGTAGAGAAGAGAAATAGTTGTGAAAAATCTCTCAAAAAACAGACAATAACCAAATGTACGCATTGAAGCTAATAATCTTAAAACCACATTTTTTCCAAGAGTCGGCGTGGTGGGCTTACTCTGAAATATTTCAAATTCCACCCCAAATTCCCTAAAATAGAACAATTTGTAGTTTAAATTTTAAATCCTCTTTTGGTGGGCTTTTACGCCATATAATGCTTTAGGCTGCTCCTACCTTTGAAACCGTTCATATTTTCATCGAGCGAAAGATAGCGACTAGAGAAAAAGGCTTCGAAATCTGACTCTTTTTTCTGGCATTTGGGAGATGACATTTAAGTGTCTGCCGTCCTTCGGACTGCCAGCCTCTCTCTGCGGTTGGCTTGCCAGTTTTCTTTAGAACCGATCTCTACACGTTGCAGTTCATGGACACATCTCAGACACCTTAACGCGGGCGTGCCCTAGGGCGCAATACCTTCACCTACTCTGTTCCTCATCTATATTAATGACCTGCTGACCGAAACGAATAATCCTGTTTACAGTTTTACAGATGACAGTACCCTTGTCTCCCAATTTAGATCAGAAAAACTTTTACCAGCGACTGAGACTTATCACCGCAGATTACAGCAATTAACCAAAACCTGGAGAAAGTTCAAACTTGGGGCGACAGAACTTTGGTCCAGTTCAATGCAGCAAAGACCCAAGCAGCCATGTTTACGAAGAGGGCTAATGCGGCGGGCCCTGACATCATTATGGCAGGATGGACCATTCCTTCATCCTCGTCAATAGGACTACTGGGTGTCTCGGTCAACAGCAATATGTCTTGGCATGACCACGTTGCTAACATCGCAAAATCAGCCTCCCAGAAGCTTGGAGCGATATTTCGCAACAAAAAACTGTATACACCGCAGAAGTTGCTCTTGCTCTACAAAGCGCAAGTAAGACCGTGCTTAGAATATTGCTCACACATCTGGGGTGCTGCACCAAAGCACACCCTAAAGCTGCTGGATTCCATTCAGAAGAGAGATGTGCGTCTCATCGGCGACCCGGAATCTGGATAGTCTGGAACACCGCAGACATGTGGCCGATATGTCCCTGCTTTGCAGATACTTTCACGGCAGATGTTCCCAGGATTTGGCCCGCCTCATCCCGCTCCTGGCAGCTCCTGTCAGATAGTTACGACAGACGGCAGGAGCGCACCAGTTCGTCGTACAACTGGAAACACCTAGAACAGCGCCTTAGAAGAACTCCTTTCTCTGGTGCACTGCATCGCTGTGGAACTCACTCCCAGTACATCTGTTTCCTCCTAATTACAACCTACAACTATTCAAGAACCGTGTCAATCATCATCTTCGCACACACGCCGCTCGTCGAGCGCCATAGGAACTCTCTTTAATGTGTGTGGAACTGCCATAAAAAAATATATTGCATTTGGACATTCGACGGAGAGCTATGCGGGATACATAAGAATTCTATTACAAGTCCAGAACAGACGGCAAAGTATGAAAGTCCATGATAATAAGGCAACCCAAAAATGCTTGCAGTTCATCAGTGGACAGATTTAGTTGGACACCATTTTGTCATGCGTACAAGTGGAATATGGAGAAAATATCCAGAGGTGAAGCAATATTTATTTCTAGTTTAGAATCATTAAGACAAAATTACATGTAGTAAATATTTGTGGATCTGCCGCTTTCATGACAAAATTAAACGCATTATTATTAGGGACAATATCTTCATCACTTGAAGAAGAATTATTTTTATACAAATTTAGCCTAGTTCAGAAACGCTTAAATTAGGAGAATTTTCAACTTTCAATAACCAAAACATGATTATGGTCCGTTCACACTTCCCGAGTCCACTCGGACTTAATATATACTAGCAATAACGTAGTTACAATATGTTAAAATACCCATGAATCGACGAGACGAGACTAGTTATTCGTTAGACTTGCCTTAAATTAATATGGCAATATACTAACATTAAGGTAATAAACACAAAGAAAAATAGCAAATAAAAACTGTTTGGCATTCAGAGAAATGTATCTTATTTAACGTGAAATTATGAATTATTTAATAGAGAAAGATTTAAATGACTTTACCCGGCGTTAGTAATAAAGCCATAAGCAAAGTATAAAAATAAATTGGCTTATTTGGACTTCACGGCTCGATTCGCTGAAATGACCCATCGGGACTTATCAGCAGCTCTCCAGGCAACTCTCAGAAGTAAACACTCTGGACACGATGCCATCCGATAAGAAGAAGGAATCTCACGAGGAACTTCTTAGGTCGCAGAAGGACTCTTCGCGTGATTAAAACAAAATATTTAAAACATCAACATATTCAAGTCTTATACTTAAAGCCCAATGTGAGAAACATTCACAGATTTAATGAAATAACTGTCACAAAAAATTAATAAAAGAAAATGAATGCTACCTTAAGGAAAGTCAATTAAAACCGAAATAATATGGCATATATGGTGATACATGTCCACAAATAACTTGAAGTAGCAATTACAAAATTAGGTAAGCTAAATTGTTCGAAAATAACCAATAGTGCGTGTCAACCCTGTTTCTTTTAGAAAAGCTAATGAAACTCAAGAAAACTAAAACGGAAATGTTTGAATTACTAAATGTACATCGAAAGACGTTCCTGAAAACCGATACATTATTGTAGATCAAGCTCCTGAAACCCATTCAATACTAAATATTTTTTGTAATTTAAGGCAAACGCATGTGTGACCCCTTTTCCCATTCCCGAAGACAATGAAATAAGGGGATATTGTCAAGACAGATGGCCAAACTACTACAACGAGGCCAGAATATCTCTCATCGGATTTAACCGTAATTAATTATGCCTTTATTACGAAATTTAACCAATATTTTTACAAATTCCTATGACAGTAAGTTTAACCGAATTCTTGACAGAATGGTAAATGAAAAATAGTTCAAATAGCACAAATGATGAATAAAATTTTAATAGTGGAATGTTAGACGAAATTTAACTTTAATTACCAGGCAAGTATTCTCTGTTTTTCTTGCTATTACAATATATAATTTTCATTATCACAATACATGCTTTATTAGTTTCTTGAACACATTTCCAGTTCAAAACCTGAGAACTCTAAATGTTTACCTACCATTTTATGTGTCTTAATGCCTGCATGTAATAGACTAAAAAGATTGGAGAACAAGCAAATTGAACCTGTCAAAACTCCACCAAAAATTTCGAAATCCTTTCATATCATTTAGTAGCAGAATATTTACAGTTTTGAAGTACGTATTTTGGATGTTTTTAAAGTTACATTTAAATTTCTCAGGTAAATAGATAAGTGTCTCAAACTATCCACTAAGCATGACAATGATTTTAATAAAATAATTCCGGCTTACTTTTTTCCGAACGCCCTGTGGATACTGATATTGATTCAACCCCCTTTGCCATTTCCTTTGTGTTGCAAAAACTGTCCTTCTCGATTGCAGTCCTACTGATTGATGAGCTTTTCGAACAAAAAATTTACGTTGTTATTAGAGAACTTGCACAATACGTGATATATCATTCATTCGTAACGGGACTGGTCGTCTGTTTCGGTTTAAAAGTCTATCATGGCGGAAGATATCCAAGATTTATTAGCCTACAAAGGGTGGCTAGTTATTACGTTTCGAATGAACTCGACTACATGTTTAGTAACGAATTTAAGACACTTTAGATCTATTGGCATAGTTGATTGCATGACTCAAAATAGCCAAACAATAATTGTTAAGTTATTATCGTATGAAAATAATATCTAGCTGTCGATGATTAATTAGCTTTAGTTTTTTTTATGCAACTTTAGGTCTATTGGCATGCTTTACTGATCGAATGACCAAAGATATTCTAAAGAGTGTAACTGTATAATTTATTAGACCAAAAAGAAACCTAGGTTTCAGGTAGATTCTTGATTGCAAGAAAGGCAGCAAGTATTTAGGAAACTTAGGACTATTTTCATGTTTTACTGACTCTATAAGATATTAAAAATATGTCTGATTTATTAGCTGGCCATCAGTGTTAGGTTTCAGTTTTCGGTTGCAAGCGGTGGCATGGAAAATATCGAAGCAGAAAAGCCAAAGCGCTTTAATCCATATTGTGAAGCGAAGAGATTGCGAAGCTTAAGAAAGCAATATAAATGACCTGTGACTAAAAAATTGGCCAAACAAAAAAGCCTAAAAATCGATGTAATGGCTAAATCTGCAAAAAAAATGACAAACTAGAGGGTTTCTATTACTACTTCTCCACACTGAAAAACTGGAAACAGGCCGGAAAACTAGTAAGAAGCAGCAATCTCGGAGAAGTTGGAGATTACGTTACTATCTGACAATTAAAGGGGAAAGAAAGGTTGTTTGCGTGAAATTATTTTTTAGAACGTTTGATATATCACACCGGACTGGCACAACTACATTAGGTAAACTGAGTGAATCGAGAATGCTTCCAGTTCTAGAATATACCTTCATCCTGATTTATCTCTTCCAATAATGTACGCCAAGTTCCTACAAGAAGTGGAACAGGCAACGTAAGAATCAAAGCCCAGTTGTTTTCTTTATATAAATTTACAAACAGCAAGTGAACAGGTTGATGTATTTCCTGATGCTTCCTATGGAGAAGAGGACTAAACTAGGTACCTAATGTTATCTTTATTTTTGTATTTTAATCTTAAATTTTAATAAAGTATTCATAAAAATCACACTCTAGTATTATTGTGTAAAGTGAATATGTAGATAAGATACAGCTACATATACAGCAATCAAAACTCACTTTGCTTAATAACTGTCTATAATTTTGTATACGTCATGTAATAATCATAACAGTTTTGCTTCATTAAGAAAATCTATTTGTCAGTGAAAATATCCATAAAATAATTAAAATAATACTAAATATTGGAATTTCATTAATTATTGCTGTTTCCGACAAAATGATTATTTTGACACGCATCAGCGATATGACTCAAGTTAATCAAAAAACGTATGTGCAAATAATGCAGTATTTGTCATGTCAAGAAACCCTGGGTTCATTCATATGTATTGCTGAGTACATTACAGAAAATATTCAATAAATGGCTTAATTTATGAACCTGGCTAGACTTAGATTTGAGATTGCGAGTAGGGCCCTGTTCGCTGAAGAATTTTACATCGGCAAGCGTTTCCTTCAAACATCGATATTTGTACTTGCATTCATGAATGCCATTTACTACTTTTCAACATTTATTTTAATATCGAAATAAATTATGCTGGTGAAATATATCAAATATATTATATGGCGGTAGGAATAAAGTAACGAATATTAATAGGCAAATTATGTTAAACGATTGTTTAAACTTCCTTTAAAATATCTGCAAATTTGTACGTTAAGAAATATTTGTATCAACTCATTCAAAGACAAAGATGAACAACAAACCATCAGAGCCTTGGCCATTTAAAAAATTGCTGCAATAACTTAAATGGCTTGTTAGAAATTTAAACATCACTATAAGCAAGCTTAGAATAATTGGACCACCTATGAGCAGCATGAGCCATTAAAGAAATAATATCTGGAACATAAAGTGCTATAGAATATACCGTTACTATTGTTATTAGTACTTTTCTTATACCGTTAATGTGGTCTATTGATTCTAATTTGAACTTACTGTTGGTTGGTACATATATTGTTTTTCAGATAGTAGAAAGCAAGGGGTCAAATTTCGTCTAACTGAATTCCCGTAGACTTCCAAATGATTTTTTTAGCTTCTAGAAACCCTTCTGAATACGGAAAAAGCCCTTTGCTGCGAAAAGTCAATATTTATACTTTTTGTTCTCATTTTAAAATTAGTTTTTGACAAAGCTGGTTTTAATATAGCTTTCCATAATAAGCCAACCTAACCCGAACTAATCCACAAGTGCAAATAATGAAAATATCCGCGAAAAAAAAATGTACTGTTCCTGTAACTTTACAGAAAAAAATCCATAAGCTCATTTTTTTGAAGCCGAAGTTTGGGGGTAATTAATATTTTTTTTTATTTTAATTATATCCTTATTTGGTTATTAAATTTATTTTTGACAAACTGCCCTTTAATCTATGCACTCCTATTGCATTAGTGTTGAGGCACCTCAGGCAGTGTGGGGCTGCCGACCGGGCAGATCGACTACAATTCTTCTCCTATTGGCACCACTGAAACGGGACCACTTTTGACGAGTATAACGTCGTTCCAGGAGCGTTTCATCGGCTTCCTTGCTTCTGTTTCTCTCATTCTTCTCTCCCTTTCTTTAGTTATCGTAATCATGTTAATCATATTGTAGACGTACTGCCATTTTCTCTTTGATTCAACCATTATTCGTGTAATGTTTTCCTGATGGAGCTGTGCGTCGACCGCCAGATCGGATGCCATTCTATTTTTGGTTCATCCAGGGTACACAAATAGTGTGTGTTCAACCAGATGCTAGTCCATATTCCAGTAGTTGCAGTTTAGCCAGTTCTTTATATTCCGAATTAGTGTCTTCGTCCACTGTTCCTTTGTTATTCTCTGGTATCATAGTTCTCGCCATTTTGTGAGGGTTCTATCTCTAACTTGGTCTTTGTTTTGCTGAGTATCTGAGTATTTGATACCTCGATTGCAGCTAGGCGATAACTTTCTTCTATTAGTGGTATGGCCTCTAGAACCTTTACGGCTTAGATGCTATCGTTTTGTAGCCCCTCATAACTTTAAAAAATGCCTTTCGCTGAGTGGTATCTAATATTTTTTGGTACTTCTAAATTCTAACTATACGTTCCCATATCGAAGTTCTGTAGGAGAGGGTCAATTGCATAATCCCCTATAGCATGATTCTTCTCATACATAGGGTTCCGGATCTTTGGCATTATCCTTGCCATAATGGTTAGCTTTCCGCCAGCCTTCTTAGCCCCCCTTTCAGCAGGTTGGCTATAGTGTAGGCTCTCGCCTGTAAAAACCCCAGTTAGTGTACTGCTTTTGCCGGTTGTATTTATACTCGATTTAAAAGGAACACGATGTATATTCTCTTCCTTTTCCCACTTGGACAACTGCCTCTCGTTTGTTGGAACCAGTTTCAGTTTATCCTCCAGCCACCACTTAATTATTCTGAGTTTTTTTGAAGCTGAAGTCTGGGGCTATTTAATATTATTTTTACTTGAGTTTTAAAATTAATTTTTGATAAACCACACTATTTCACACTAACACAAACTAACCTGGAATAACCCAAACCATCTAGTGGGTCGCAAGATCACTCATTGCACAAAACGTCTACAGTCAGCGACAGAGCCGCGAGGCAGTCGTACTCGACTAG